>VSMD01116807.1:0-166206 GCA_008750895.1 Mirza zaza | reverse complement strand
TTTTGAGAAGTTTCTGTTCATGTCCTTTGCCCATTTTTTGATAGGGTTGTTTGATTTTTTCTTGCTGATTTTCCTGAGTTCTAAATAGATTCTAGTTATCAGCCCTTTATCAGATGTGTAGCTTGCAAAAATTTTCTCCCATTCTGTGGGTTGTCTGTTTGCTCTCTTGACAGTTTCTTTGGCTGTGCAGAAGCTTTTTAATTTCATCAGGTCCCATTTATTTATTTTTGTTGCTGTTGTGATTGCCTTTGGGGTCTTCTTCATAAATTCTTTGCCTAGGCCAATGTCTAGAAGAGTATTTCCAACATTTTCCTCTAGAATTCTAATAGTTTCACACCTAAGGTTCAAGTCTGTTACCCAGCATGAGTTGATTTTTGTGAGAGGTGAAAGGTGTGGGTCTTGGTTCAGTCTTCTACATATGGCTATCCAGTTTTCCCAGCACCATTAATGAATAAAGATTCTTTTCCCCAGTGTATTTTTTTGTCTGCTTTGTCAAAGATTAGTTGGCTATATGAGGATGGTTTTATATCTGGGTTCTCTGTTCTGTTCCACTGGTCAATGTCCTTGTTCTTATGCCAGTAAAAAGCTGTTTTAATGACTATAGCCTTGTAGTATAGTTTGAAGTCTGGTAAATTAATACCTCCTATTTTGTTTTTGTTGCCTAGGATTGATTTTGCTATACAGGGTCTTCTCTGGTTCCATACGAAGCATAAAGTTATTTTTTTTATTATCTGTGAAAAATGATAATGGTATTTTGATAGGGATTGTGTTCACTCTGTAGGTCACTTTGAGTAGTATAGACATTTTAACAATGTTGATTCTGCCGACTCATGAGCATGGTATATTCTTCCATCTGTTTACGTCCTCTGTTATTTCCTTCTTCAATGTTTCATAGTTCTCCCTGTAGAGGTCTTTTACCTCCTTAGTTAAATATGTTCCAAGGTACTTTATTTTCTTTGTTGCTATTTTGAGGGGAATTGAGTCTTTGATTTGGTTCTCACTTTTACTGTTGTTGGCGTATATGAATGCCTCTGATTTCTGTGTATTGATTTTGTATCCTGAGACTTTACCAAATTTATTTATCAGATCAAGGAGTCTCATGGTTGAATCCTTGGGGTTTTCTAGGTATAATATCATGTCATCAGCAAAGAGTGAGAGTTTGATCTCTTCTGCTCCCATTTGGATGCCCTTAATTCCACTCTCTTGTCTGATTGCTGTAGCGAGGACTTCCAGCACTATGTTGAACAGAAGTGGAGATAGTGGGCAACCTTGTCTTGTTCCAGTTCTAAGTGGGAATGCTTTCAATTTTTCCCCATTGAGTATGATATTGGCTGTGGGTTTGTCATATATGGCTTGTATCATTTTTAGGTAAGCCCTGTCTATGCCTATTTTGTTGAGTGTTATTATACAAGGGTGTGGAATTTTGTCAAATGCTTTCTCTGCGTCTATTGAGAGGATCATATGGTCTTTGTTTTTGCTTCTGTTTATATGGTGAATTACATTTATAGATTTGCGTATGTTGAACCTTCCCTGCATCCCTGGGATGAAGCCCACTTGGTTGTGATGAATTATTTTCTTGACAAGCACCTGGATTCGATTGGCTAGGATTTTGTTGAGAATTTTTGCATCTATATTCATAAGGGATATTGGTCTGTAGTTTTCTTTTTTTGTTGCATCCTTTCCTGGTTTTGGTAAGGGTTATGTTCGCTTCATAAAATGTGTTGGGGAAAATTCCATCCTTCTTGATGTTGTGGAATAATTTCTGCAGGGCACCAGTTCTTCTTTGTAGGTGTGGTAAAATTCAGGTGTGAAACCATCTGGTCCAGGACTTTTCTTTTTAGGAAGGTTTTTTATTGCTATTTCAATTTCAGCACTTGATATTGGTCTGTTCAGGAATTCTATTTCTTCCTGGTTGAGCCTAGGGAGGCTGTGTGATTCTAAGAAATTGTCCATTTCCTCCACATTTTCCAGTTTGTGTGCATAGAGGTTTTTGTAGTATTCATAAATTATATCTTGTATCTCCGTGGCATCTGTTGTAATTTCTCCTTTATTGTTCCTGATGGAGCTTATTAGAGATTTTTCTTTTCTGCTTTTCGTTAGTCTAGCCAATGGTGTGTCAATTTTGTTTATTTTTTCAAAGAACCAACTTTTCGTTTTATTAATCTTCCGTATAGTTTCCCTGTTGTCAATTTCATTTAGTTCTGATTTGATCTTAATGATTTCACTTCTTCTGCTGGGTTTGGGGTTGGTCTATTCTTCTTTTTCCAGCTCTTTGAGACAATTCATTAGGTTGTCTATTTGGATATAGGCATTTATGGAAATAAACTTTCCTCTCAGGACTGCTTTAGCTGTGTCCCACAGGTTTTGGTAACTTGTGTCACCTTTGCCATTTAGTTCAAATCTTTTGATTTCCATCTTGATTTCCTCATTTATGAAGTGATCATTCAGCAGAAAGTTGTTTAGTTTCCATGACTTTGTGAAGAAATGAGGACTCCTGTTAGGATCAGTTTCTACATTTATTCCATTGTGGTCTGAAAAGATACATGGTATAATTTCTATTTTTTAAAATTTTTTGAGACGTGCTTTGTGTCCTAGGATATGGTCAATCTTAGAGAATGACCCATGAACTGATGAGAAGAACGTATATTCAGTGGTTTTGGGGTAGAATGTCCTGTAGATGTCAGTCAGGCCCATTTGTTCTAGGGTTCTGTTTAAGTCCATTATTTCTTTGTTGATTTTCTGTTTGGAGGATCTGTCCTGTGCTGTCACTGGGGTGTTAAAGTCTCCAACTATTATGGTGTTGTTGTTTATCCATTTGTTTAGATCCAGTAGAGTTTGATTTATGAATCTGGGTGCACCAAGGTTGGGTGCATATATGTTTAGAATTGTTATGTCTTGTTGAACTGTACCCTTCTCCATTATATAGTGACCTTCTTTGTCTTTTATTACTTTTGTTGATTTAAAAACTAAGTTATCTGAAATCAGCACCACCACGCCAGCTTTCTTTTGGCTTCTGTTTGCTTGAAATATTGTTCTCAACCCCTTTACCTTTAGTCTAATTGCATCCTTGCAGGTTAGATGTGTTTCCTGAAGGCAGCAGATACTTGGCTTGTGTATTTTTATCCATTCGGCCAGCCTATGTCTCTTTATTGGGGATTTCAAGCCATTCACATTTATTGAGATAACTGATAGGTGGGGAAGATTTCTGTTCATTATGTTGGCTTAAACTTTGTTGCTTTGTTTTCTCTCTCGAGCCATTGTAGTATCTGGGCTTTGATCTTTAGCTTTGAGTAGATTTACATTCGTGAGTGTTTATTGTGCTGATCCATGGGTAACACTGTTTTGAGTACTTCTTGAAGGACTGATCTTATCTTGGTGAATTCCCTCAGTCTTTGCTTATCTGAGAATGTCTTGATTTTTCCTTCATATGCAAAACTTAGTTTTGTAGGGAGTAAGATCTAGCCTGGGCATTGTTTTGTTTCACAAGAGTGAGAATGGGGCTCCAGTCTCTCCTTGCTTGTAAAGTCTCAGTAGAGAAGTCTGGTGTTATTCGAATTGGCTTTCCCTTGTAGGTTACTTGCTTCTTTTGTCTTATAGCTCTTAGAAGGGCCTCTTTAGTTGATATTTTGGTCAGTCTGATGACCGCATGTCATGACATCTTCCTGTTTGCATTGAATCTCCCAGGGGTCCTCTGAGCTTCTTGAACTTGTATATTGAGATTTTTAGCAAGTCCAGGGAAATTTTCCTCTATTATATCTTCAAATAGCTTGTCTAACCCTTGAGTGTTTTCTTCTTCCCCTCTGGTAACCCTATGACCCTCACGTTAGGTTTCTTCACATAATCCCACATCTTTTGTAGCCTTTGCTGTTTTCTCTTGTTTCTCTGCTCTATCTCTGTGACTGATTTCTTTAATTGGAAGGTGTTATTTTCAATCTCTGAGACTTTCTTCTGTTTGGTCTACCCTGTTCTTGAGACTTTCCACTGTATTTTGTAGTTCCCTGAATTGATTCTTCATTTCCAGGAGTTCGGTTAAACTTTTCTTCATTGTATCGATTTCTTTAGTGAACTTTTGTTCCAGGTCCTGGAGGCTTTTTGTGGTTTCTTTGTGTTGGCTATCAAGTTGTTCTTACAGGTCGTTGAATTTTCTCATGATCCACATTCAAAATTCCTCTTCTGTCATTTTGGTTGCCTGATTTTGGTTGGTGTCCATTTTTAAGGGGCTGGTGCTCCTCTTTGAGGGTGTGGTTTCTGTTTGATTCTTCATATTTCCAGAGTTCCTTCGCTGAATTCTTCTCATGTTGATCAGTGGTTGCTTCTTTCCTTTAGGTTTTCGTTTGGGTATTCACACGCCTTGTTTAGTTTCTGAGCCTGTAGGTGGTGTCTGTGGGTGTGATTCGACCACTCCCTGTATGATGAGTCAGTAGGTGCTGTGAAAAGGGTGTGTAGAATGTCCTCTCTGTCAGTAGGTGGCACTTGCTTGGAGGAACAGGCTACGCTGTTGTTTTTGTGTCCTGTAACCAGCTCTTGTTCCTCTAGAGAGGCACTCTAAGTGCCTCAGGTGGTGGGTAGGGCCTGGGACTTCCAGGTGTGTCCTTTTCTTTCCCTCAGTGAGGGCTGGTCTGGGAGTGAGTCTGGGCAGAGCTGGGTTGGGTAAGCCTGCCCTCAGGTACCACCAATGCCGTTAGCAGGAGTCAAAGTTCTGTTCTCTGCTTCCAGGAAAAGCTGTCAGGGAGGGGCTGGAATGGTCCCACTCAGTCAGAAAGTCTGCGTGTGGGGGTGGGGCTGTCTGAGACCTGCAGTCTGGAGCCCGCCTGGCTTCTTTCCACCCTCCCCAACTCCACGGCTACTCCTGGGCCTCTGCCAGCAGGCCAAACCTCATGCCACTGGGCCTGCCCTGGCTATGATGGCGGCTGGGAGGTTCCCTGTGCAGGAACACCACCTGGGCTGGGTGCACGACCTCCCTTTGGGAGGAGGCTTGTCCTCAAGGATGCTGATCTGCCCCTGAAGGCACACACACCTCAGTAGGCTGTTCGTGTATATCCCTTCTGTGCCCTGGACAATGCGAGACCTGGGTGCACAGGATCTGGTCTGCAGGTCTGACCTCTGGGTCCCAGAGTTCCAACTACATCCCCGCCAGGGAGAGGAGTGCCAGTCCCAATTCACCCATGGGGAGCCCAAGCTGGGTCTATGTCTCGCAGCCTCAGGGTCTGCCCCATTCTTCTGGGATCACCGTGCCAGCAGCACCTGGGAGGGCTGGTGGGTAGGGAGCTCACAGTCTGAGTTCCCCTCAGTCAGCTGTAGGGCCCCAAAAGGAAGGTCCCATTCCCTGGAGGTGCCTCCGGCTGGTGGCTATATTGTCTCTCTCGGCAGCCACAGGTAGGGTCGGGGGAGGGGAGAAGGAGGCAATATGGCACCTGCCGCGTGGCTCGGGTCTGTGCACAGGGAAGTGCTCTGCGGGAGTTGGGAGCCTGGTGCCGCGTCTGCTACAGGCTTACCACTCACTGGTAGTGGCCGTCTCTGGGCTGGTGTCCGCAGGTCTCTCTGCCCTCAGGGGAGCCCACCAGTAGTCCGAGATGCAAGGGAGGGGAAATTTAACCGCTCCACCTACCCTTGCCGCTGGTCTCCAGGATGCTCCGGAGGTCTCTGCTTCCAGTTCTCCTCCACAACCTCCTCCCGTGGAGTCTCCCGTGGTCTCAGGTACCCTGCCTTCCGACCCTCGTCCAATGTATGCTCGTCTTCTTGCTGCTTCTGATTTCTGCTAGAATCTGTCTTTTCTGCTGAGACACTCTGTCTGGCGGTGTTTCTCATCTGCCATCTTGATTCCATCTCTCTTCTATGTCTTTTTAGTTGGCCAATTAATTTCTTTCTATTTTTAGTAGAGACCGGGTCTCACTCTTGCTCAGGCTGGTTTTGAATTCCTGACCTTGAGAAATCCACTTGTCTCAGCCTCCCAGAGTGCTAGGATTACAGATGTGAGCCACTGCGCCCGGCCTGCTATTGTTTCTTGCGGATATATGCCTATGTCTTTGCCTTGAAAGATTAGTTATTTATCCTAATTTTCTGTCAGGCTTGTTTTGATTTTGTTGGATACATTTGCTTAGAGATTCTTTATAATTTACCTGTTGATTTTCTTTCTTTTTTCACCCACTAGGTTACTGCCTTCTTTTTGGCTGTAGCTGACACTTTAAGCTCAGGTTTGCCTTGGTTCTAGTGTACAATTACATTACAGCGCATCCTGAATGGGGATGTCCCAAAGGGGATATCCTAGTAGTGTGTGAAGGCTGGCTCACAGTTTGTGCCCAGGGACCTATGGAACAAACTTTCTGTGGCATGGTGTTGCTGAATACCCACTCTGATTTGGTGTCTATTTTGGTCAAGTTACAGAGCAGAGTTTCCAGGGCTGGGGATGGTAGTCCCACCTCCCCCACCCCCTTTGTCTCTGGCTGTCCACAGGGATCTTTCACCCTTCAGGTACTCCCAACACTCCATGGATTGAGGCAGGGCCAGGTCTCCTGCCAGGGATCCCAAAATGGTAGGGAAGCTGGTCATCTACTTCCATCTCACTTTTTCTGGTGTAGAAACCAAGGCTTGAGTGAAATTTTGTGCATGCTTTGTGCTCGGCAGATTAGAGGGAAGGGACATGGTGGATCTAGAAGTCCAATTCTCCTACTACCTTCTTGGAGTTTTTTTTTTTTTTACTTCTCTGTGACCCTAGGTACAGTTTCCACTTTGTATTTGAGTTCTGATATTCGTGATAGTCTTGGCACTGTATATTTGTTTTCTGATATTCTGATATTATTCGTGATAGTCTTGGCACTGTATATTTGTTTTCAGTTTTCTGTTTTGTTTTGTTTTGCTGGAGGAGAAGTGGAGCCAGCTTACTTCTACACCACCATTTGGAACTGGATGTCATGGTACTTTTTTCTTTGTGAATTTGATTATGAGTTCATATTTGTTTGATCTTCATATGCAGGAATCCGAGATCCTAAACTGAATGTTCTTCCAGAGGTTTATATGCCTGATGCCTTTGTTTAATGCTCATGGCTTCCTGTTCTTATTTTAGCTCAAAGACTTTTTGAAACCAACATTTTATTTTCAGAAATTTCCCTTTCTTCTTAGAACACAGCCATATAAAAAAATCTTATAAAGTCCATTATAGCAGGATCTAGCTGTATGGGGGAGAGGCCTGCCTAGTACTGTGGGTGGCTCCCTGTCTCCTACTCTCTTCCACACTGTTTCCCTGGATAGTTCATCTGCATTGAGCCACAGAGCAAGTTTACCTCCTCGGCCATGTTTTTAGGGTCAGTACTGAGCTATAATTATACATTGGTTATGTATAAATGGAAACTGTTGATGAAGAAAGACACTTTCAAAGCCTGTTCTATTAAGTACTCTTAAAACTTCTCTGTAAGTGTCACAGAGTAAGACTTGAAAAGTTTTAAATGTGCTGAGCCCAGAAATAGTATGACACTGTGGTTCATTTTGTGCCTGTTTCATTCTAGAGCAGATTTTAGACTGTTCTGGGGTCAGAGCCTTTTAACTCTAAAGTACTCCGTGTTGGAAGTAACTATAGAGTGTTATTGCAGAATTAGATTTCTAACCCACTGGTCTAGGAAGAGAAGTCCTATTCATTTGAAGCATGAAAGCTGTGAATAAGATGTGACCAGGCTATTCTTTAGAGATATTGCAACAAAAATACTTAATCCCTTCCTAAACATTTTATCACTCTGAAGTATTCAGGACAGGCAAGGTGGGGCAGATTGTTAAGTTGCAAGGTCCGGTGTTAATATAACCCACAGAAAAAGAACAAGCAAAGCAAACAAAAGCACAAATAACCTGTGGAGGGGGACATAATTTTTCACATTACCTAAGCATCTTTGCTGTTAGTAAAGGGTCTTCCAACTTCTTTCGCATGGAGATTGTTCTCAGCTTGAAAATTTAGTGAGCACACATCTCAGTAATAAAAATATTACCCCAAACAAGGAATAACAATGCTGTCATCCCCAGATCTGGAAGGCTCTAAAGATTTATAGCTGAATTGGTCTCAACATTCTCATCGCATAATTATTTGATATCCATTAGTCTTCTAAAATAGAAGTTCTTTTGCTATTTTGTCCAAAGAACAAAAGAATTTCACTTTTGGGGGGTCCTTTTATTTGGTCTCTATAATGACAACTCTGAAATAGTCATACTAAAGATTCTCCCACTAGATCACATGAATCATAGTGAGACATTTTACCATGGACTGCAGTAATATCAATTTTTCCTTTAAGGTCCTGCATAAAAGTGCTGCTGCAGAGGGTGTCGTGGGCCCAGGGCCTGGGGCCTGCACTCAAGATCCATTGCTGTGCTGTGTTCAGGCCGCGACTCCCGCAGGGGCCTCAGTGATGGCTCCTTTGTCATTTGACTTTGACTCAAGGTTTCTGATGATTTTGCCAAACCTTCCTTGGACACACCTACACAGACTTTTCTCCCTCACTCCTCGGGGTCAGGTGATGCTCCAGGCTTCCCGGTCCCCTCCTGACTCCTCTCCCCACAGCACCTGTCTGCAGGTTTGATCCCACCTGGGCACGTACCACTCAGAGGACTTGGACTAAGGCAGCACCTCGTGCTGAGTGAGCGCCTTCCATCCTCATCCCTGTCCCCAGGTGCCGGCTGGATGTCTACTGTGGACCAAATATCTTCTTAGACTCACCTGGTCTCCTCCCCCAGAGTGACCTTCAGCTTTTTCTGCAGAGTGGCACTTTCCACGCTGGTCTTCTGGAAGTGCCACTGCCAGCCGGGCCGGACCTGCCTCCGTTTCTGTTTTTCTTCTTTCTCCCTTCCCCATTTCTCTCCTGTTTTCTCTCTGTCTTTGTCCCTCTACCACCCTCTCTCCCAACTTTGTTCCAGATATAATTTAAGTTACATAATATAACATGTATTAAAAATAGGTGGTAATAGATGTCCAGTAAACAAAGAGGCTTGAACACAGTTTGTCTTTTCTCTTCTCTAAAACCCCTTAAAATGATAGTGAAGGAAAAACACGTCATAAACCCATGGGAATTAAAAGGAAAAGAGCTAGAAGTCAGTACTTTAGAAACTGGAAAGAAAAATGAAGAAAAAGAAATGGTTTAAATCCCAGAAACGATGGCTACCTAAGCCTCTAGATGGAAAGTAGGGGGTAAAACACAAAGTTTTCTTGTTAAGAACCTTGGAAAAACTCAGGAATGAGATGAGGACGTCTGGATGCAGCTGTGGTGAAAACAGGAGTAGGAAGGAAAGTCTTTCAAAGGAGAATTAGGGACCTAGATTGCCTCTTCCACCTCACATGGATACTCACATTGTTTTCATTCTAGAAGAAGGCAGAAGATTTAGTTTTTGGGCACATTGAGCCAAATAGGCTCTGGATCCCTGGACATTAAGTGTAGTTGAGGGGTGAGCATATGGAATTGTACTGAAAAAAAGGGGATCAAGTAGAAATCAACATCCCAAGTGGAATCATCCCCCCGTCCCCCATCTCCCAGACTGACAGTCGTGCCACACAGCAGAAGGTGCGAGGACACCTCTTTGAGTTCATAGACCCAAGATGAAATATTTTAAATACTGGCATTTAGGGCCCCAGTGAAACAGCCAATCATTCTACACTAAAGCCATGTCTGTATACTCTTTTTTTTTCCTTTCTTTTCTTTTCTTTTTTTTTTTTTAGTAATCAGCTATTTATTCATTTCTTTTTATTTATTTATTTCAGCATATTATGGGGGTACAAATTTTAAGGTTTCAAATAATGCCCTTGCCCCTCCTCCCCCCACAAGTCTGAGCTTCAAGCATGACCATGCCCCAGATGGTGCACGTCTCACTCATTATGTATGTATATACCCACCTGTCCTCCCCACTCCCACCCACCCAATACCCAGTTAATGTAGTTCCTATGTGTCCACTTAGGTGCTACCCAGTTAATACCAGTTTGCTGGTGAGTATATGTGGTGCCTGTTTTTCCATTCTTGGGATACTTCACTTAGTAGTATGGGTTCCAGCTCTAACCAGGAAAATACAAGATGTGCTATATCACCATTGTTACTTACAGCTGTATAGTACTCCATGGTATACATATACCACATTTTATTAATCCACTCATGAATTGATGGGCACTTGGGCTGTTTCCACAGCTTTGCAATTATGAACTGTGCTGCTATAAACATTCAAGTGCAGGTGTCTTTTTCATAGAGTGACTTTTGTTCTTTTGGGTAGATGCCTAGTAATAGGATTGCTGGATCAAATGGTAGATCCACTTGTGTCACTTTAAGGTATCTCTATATTGCTTTCCATAGAGGTTGAACTAGTTTGCAGTCCCACCAGCAGTGTAGGAGTGTTCCTCTCTCTCCGCATCCATGCCAACATCTATTATTTTGGGACGTTTTGATAAAGGCCATTCTTACTGGAAATAAGTGATATCTCATTATAGTTTTGATTTGCATTTCCCTGATGATTAGAGATGGTGAGCGTTTTTTCATATGTTTGTTGGCCATTCTGTCTTCTTTAGAAAAGTTTCTGTTCATGTCCTTTGCTCACTTTTTGATAGGGTTGTTTGATTTTTTTCTTGCTGATTTTCGTGAGTTCTAAGTAGATTCTAGTTATCAGCCCTTTATCAGATGTGTAGGATGCAAAAATTTTCTCCCGTTCTGTAGGTTGTCTGTTTACTTTCATGACTATTTCTTTGGCTGTGCAGAAGCTTTTTAGTTTGATCATGTCTCATTTATTTATTTTTGTTGCTGTTGTGATTGCCTTTGGGGTCTTCTTCATAAATTCTTTGCCTAGGCCGATGTCTAGGAGAGTGTTTCCAACATTTTCTTCTGGAATTCTAATAGTTTCATGCCTTAGGTTTAAGTCTGTTATCCAGCTTGAGTTGATTTTTGTGAGAGGTGAAAGGTGTGGTTCCTGTTTCAGCCTTCTACAAGTGGCTATCCAGTTTTCCCAGCACCATTTATTGAAAAGGGATTCTTTTCCCCAGCGTATGTTTTTGTCTGCTTTGTCAAAGATTAGATGGCTATATGAGGATGGTTTTATATGTTTTCTCAGATCTGTTCCACTGGTCAATATTCCTATTTTTGTTCAAATACCAGATTGATTTAACTACTACAGCTTTGTAGTATAGTTTGATATCTGACATATTAATACCTCCCATTTTGTTTTTATTGCCTAGAATTGCTTTTGATGTGTGGGGTCTTCTCTGGTTCCAAATGAAGCATTAAATTATTTTTTCCATATCTCTGAAGAATGATGTTGGGATTTTAATAGGTATTGCATTGAATCTGTAGATCAGTTTGGGTAGTAGAGACATTTTAACTATGTTGAGTCTGCCGACCCACGAGCATGGTATGGATTTCCATCTGTTTCCATCCTCTGCTATTTCCTTCCTCAGTGTTTCATAGTTCTCCCTGTAGAGGTCTTTTACCTCCTTGGTTAAGTATATTCCTAGGTACTTTATTTTCTTTGTTGCTATTGTGAAGGGTATTAAGTCTTTGATTTGGTTCTCAATTTGATTATTGTTGACATGTATGAATGAATGCCTCTGATTTCTGTGTATTGATTTTGTATCCTGAGACTTTACTAAATTCATTTATCAATTCCAGGAGTTTCTTGGTTGAATCCTTGAGGTTTTATAAATATAATATCATATCATCAGCAAACAGTGAAAGTTTGATCTCTTCTGCCCTAATTCAGATACCTTTAATTTTACTTTCATGTCTGATTGCTATAGCTAGGACTTTCAGCACTATATTGAACAGAAGTGAAGATAGTGGGCAGCCTTGTCTGGTTCTAGTTCTAAGTGGGAATGCTTTCAACTTTTCCCCATTCAGTATGATGTTGGCTATGGGTCTGTCGTATATGGCTTGTATCATTTTTAGGTATATCCCTTCTATGCCTATTTTATTAAGTGTTCTTATCATGAAAGGGTGTTGAATTTTGTCAAAAGCTTTTTCTGCATCTATTGAAAGAATCATGTGGTCTTTGTTTTTGCTTCTGTTTATGTGGTGAATTACATTTATAGATTTACGTGTATTGAACCATCCCTGCATCCCTGGGATGAAGCTACTTGGTTGTGATGGATTATTTTTTTGATAAGCCTCTGGGTTCGGTTAGCTAGGATTTTGTTGAAAATTTTTGCATCTATATTCATAAGGGATATTGGTCTGTAGTTTTCATTTTTTGTTGCATGCTTTCCTGGTTTTGGTATCAGAGTTATATTTGCTTCATAGAAGGTGTTGGGTAGGTTTCCATTCTTCTCGATGTTGTGGAATAATTTCTGCAAGATAGGCACCAGTTCTTCTTTGTCAGTGTGGTAAAATTCCAGTGTGAAACCATCTGGGCCAGAACTTTTTAGGAAGATTTTTAATTGCTGTTTCTATTTTGGCTCTTGATATTGGTCTGTTCAGGAATTCTATTTCTTCCTGGTTGAGCCTAGGGAGGCTGTGTGTTTCTAGCAATTTGTCCATATCCTCCACCTTTTCTAGTTTGTGTGCATAAAGGTTTTTTTTAGTATTTGTAAATTATTTCTTGTATCTCCTTGGGATTAGTTGTGGCATATCCTTTTTTGTTCCTGATGGAACTTATTAGAGATTTCGCTTTTCTGCTTTTTGTTAGCCTAGCCAAAGGTGTGTCAATTTTGTTTATTTTTTCAAAGAACTAACTTTTTGATTTATTAATCTTCTGTATAGCTTCCCTGTTGTCAATTTCATTAAATTCTGATTTTATCTTATTAATTTCACTTCTTCTGCTGGGCTTAGTGTTGGTCTGTTCTTCTTTTTCCAGCTCTTTGAGTCGATTCATTAAATTGTCTATTTGTGATCTTTTTGACTTTTGGTTATAGGCATTTATGGAAATAAACCTTCTTCTCAGTACTGCTCTAGCTGCGTCCCAGAGGACCTGACAACCTGTCTCTTCATTGTCATTTTGTACAAAGAAGTTTTTTATTTCCATCTTGAGTTCTTCATCCATGAAGTAATCATTTAAAAGAAGGTTGTTTAATTTCCACATTTTTTGTGTAGAAATGTGAGTTTCTGTTAGGGTTGATCTCTACCTTCATTCCACCGTGATCTGAGAAGACATATGGTATGATTTCTATTTTTTTAAATTTTTTGAGACTTACTTTGTGTCCTAGGACATGGCCAATCCCAGAGAATGTCCCGTGAGCTGATGAGAAGAACGTACACCCAGCAGATTCTGGGTAGAATGTCCTGCAAATGTCAGCCAGACCCAACTGCTCTAGAGTTCTGCCTAAGTCCACCATTTCTTTATTAATTTTCTGTTTGGAAGATCTGTCCTGCATAGTCAGTGGGGAAATCCCCAGCCATTATGGAGTTGCTATTAATCAATTTGCTTAGATCCAGTAAGGTTTACTCAATGAATCTGGGCGCACCCAACTTGGGTGCATATATATCCAAAATTGTTATATCTTCTTGTTGAACTGCACCCCCCACCATTATATAATGACCATCTTTGTCTCTAACCACTCCTGCTGGTTTAAAAACTAAATCATCTGAGATCAGAACCGCCATGCCAGCCCTCCCCTGGCCTCCGCCTGCCTGAAACAGTGATCTCCACCTCTTCACTTCCAGTATATATGCATCCTTGCAGGTTAGATGTGTTTCCTGAAGACAGCAGACACTTGGCCTGCATTTTCTTATCCATTCAGCCAGCCTATGTCTCCTGAGTGGGGAGTTCAAGCCACCCACATTCATTGAGAGAACTGATAGGTGAGGCCGAAGCTCCCCAGTGTGCCCTGCATTGTAGCGCCCAGTGGCTGTAGCTCCTCTTGGCGTTAGTCTTCTCAGTAGTTCATTGATCGAGTCAGGCCTGATGAGGCTATCGCAGATTCTGTAGGGGTGGAATTTGTCAGGAGAGTCTCTAGGCTGGAGGAGAGGATCTGCCCGCTGCACCGTATGGCACCATGGCAGTTGGGCTGTGGACTCCCTCAATGGCGACTGCTTGCCCACTCGCAGGGCACCAGCACTGGGGGCAACTGTTCAGGAGGTGGCTGGTACGGGGCTGGGGGTCTGGGTTATCAGGACGCCCAGTTGCCTCCTCTATGCTGCCTTCCTGACGCCTGTTCAGCCGTAGCCCTCGCTCTTACTGACCCGCCTTGTGCAGTCTTATTCGCCCGAGGCAGTTCCAGCTTAGAGTCCCCAACTTAGTGAACAGCTCTGTAGTGCTGGCCCATTGGTTACCAGAGGCAAGACATCAACCGCCTCTGCCATCACTTCAGCCCGGCCTCCTCCTGTCCTGGAGCCGTCCCAGCACGGGGCTCCTGGGAGTCTCCACCAATGACTGCACTCTCCAGCACCTTCCTCTCCCCCCCTCGACCCGCACCAACTTCAGACAGGTTCCTGGCTGGGTGGGTGTGGAGGTCAATGGGGAAGCAAGGAGCTCTCCTGTGGGTCCGATCCCACCCCACCCCCTGGCTGGTGGGCCGGTGCCCTCCCACGTGCCCCATTGCCTGCTCTGCACTCTCCAGAGAATGCGATCCCATCTCCTGATCACCCTGCCCCCTCCCATCCCGAGAGTCCCGTGCTGAACCTGTGGCCCCTTGACACTGTCTTTGCAGGGGAGAGATCCAGTCGCGTGTAGGAGACCAAGATCTATGTCTCCTTCTCTGGGAGCAGGAATCCAGGGGCTTACTTTTACTCTGCCATTTCTTTCCCCTTCTCTTTTTTTTTTTTTTTTTTAAGAGACGGGGCATCACTATGTTGGACAGGCTGCAGTGCGGTGGCGTGGTCATAGCTCCTTGCAAACTGAAACTCCCAGGTAGCTGGGACTGTAGTGGCACTGCCATGCCGGCTATAAACCCTGCCCTTGTCACAGTGGTTCTGATTCCCTGCTTGGGGTCTCATCTGTAAATATGAACAGACAGCCAAGAAAATCCACACATTTATATCAAGCCTTTAACCAAGTGGCAGAGATTCAAACAGAAATAAAAAACAGTAGAGAAAACAGACAACCTGGGTTCAAAATAAAACTTAGAAAAGGGCACATATGATAGCCAAAAATAAAAAATTAGCTGATGAAGGTCACATGTATCCAAGAGAGTAAAACAGAAGAGGACAGGAGGGGAAAAGTGAGGGTGGGAAAAACGGAGAAAAAAAAAATAAGAGGATCAAGTCAGAAGATCCAAATAATGGACATTTTAGAGGAAAGATAAAATAGAAGGAAGAAATAAATCAAATTAAAAATTTTTTTAAATCAAGAAAAAATTTCCAGAACTGGAAAGCATGACTGTTCAGATTACAAGTGTATGTACTGAGCACCCAGCATAGCGGAAGACAAAAGACCTACATCGAGGTACCTTTTAGCAGTCTCAAAACAGCAGGAAAAAGAAGAGGTTGTTAGAGAGAGAGAGAGAGAAACAAAAAACAACTTAGAAAATTGTCTTTGAAAGTTAGAGGGAAAAATCACCAGTACCACTCTCTAACACAAGGGACAGTGAGCCCGTGTTCGCCACAGCCCTGGGGCCCAGGAGCGTGGGCTGCCCACGCTGCTCCACTCCCCCTGCCCCTCAGGCCGGGACACTGGCCAGTGCCCCATGCTCTAACCCGCCCAGGTTCTGGCCCCCTCTCTGCTTCCCTCCCCTCAGGTTCACCCATGTTGACAAGTGTCAGTGCATCAAGGTTGCCATCCTGGTTGGGCTCTTTCGGGGACCCCGGGCTAGCTGTCCTACACATGCAGCTGTGTAAAGCTTCCCGACTTGACTGCTCTGAGTCATTTGGATGTACAAGTTCTGTTCCTTTTTCATTTTATTACTTTATAATTAACTATGTATAAATCAGTGGCAGAGCTGGATCCAGAACTGATCTCTCTTGACGGAAGATGGACCTACAAGGTGTGGCTGGAGATGAGCAGAGAGAGGACAGTGTCTGAGCACTGTGGGGAGTGGACGGGGTGGAAGTGTTCTCTGTGCCTCACGTTTTACACTCTGTTCCTTTTCTCCCTGCTGCTCTGTCACATCCTCACACGCACAGACTACGTGTTCTGTGTGACGCAAACTCGGCTATGTAGTTGCAGGGCAAGCCTCCTGGGTGCCCCTGGATGGCTTGGTATAATTTGGGGTAGACGTTCTCTGTGCTAAGGTCTTGAGGGTGGGTCCTCTTCTGTCCCCATGCTCTGGAGCCCCATTTCATTCTGCATCGCTCTATTTTGGCTTTCACATTCCATAAATGTAACTGATTTGCTCAAGAAAAACTTCAAAGTATTAGTCATAATTTCCTTTTCACAGGGGATAGGTGAAGTAATCTGTTTTATGGAAAAAAGATATGATGTTATGAACTATGATAAATTCTACTGAAAACATGAAATTCTCAGCATTGGTAGTTTCTGAATGTTCCCCTTTGGGATAAAAAAAGGAAAGACTTGAGTTATGAAATTCTATTTTTCTCAAAAATTGAAAGAGTCTTAAGATTTACTTGGCAATTGTGCATGCAAAGTGGCCCATTCTTTGGAGAAAATGAGAACATTGATTTCTGTTCATCTTCTTAAGAAAAACACAAACGTTTTGTGATGAAACTGTCACATTACTAAAAATTGTATATGTGCACGCCTTCATAACAGGCTTCTCTGAGGTCAGCTGTTCTTCTAAATTACTCATCTGACATGATGAGGGGATCAGCCCTAGGTGCTTTGAAAATCTATGAAATCTTCTTAGCTCTCAGTCTTACATGTTTATCATCTTCAGTTGAAAGGAATAAAAGTGAAGAACTATAATGAAATTGGAGGGGCAGACCAATGCTTCTAGATGCCCCAGAAAATAAAAAAAATCGGGTCTTATGGTTAATTTCTTTGAGAAAGCTAATGATGGAGTAATAATTCTTTAGATTGATTTAGAATGGAAATTATTTTCTGCATTTCCTTTGAAGCCATATGACTTCACATTTATATAAAATGTTTTATATAATAACCTGTATTATTCTTAATTTTTAGAGCTAATTCTCCTAGAACTAAATTATTGTTCTTATTATTTTTAAAATTATTGCTGTATGTATATAATACATATATTTTTATTATATATATCTGTTCTACTATATGTATAATATACATATAGTCTGAGACCAGCTTTTTACTTTCTCTTAACCATTTCATCTTCTCTTGCAGACAGAATACATCACACATTATTGTGTGATGTATTTGAGTCAATCTGTCAGAAAATGTTCAAAGCACTTTTAGAAAATGAGCCTATGTTTTTGTTCTCTTGTTTAAATTATGTTCACTTAGCAACTATGTGCTCTGATGAATATTTTATAGACCTATTGCTACAGAGGTATGAATGGAAAAGACTGAGCATGAATAATGAGTGAGGCTGGCTGTGATCCATGTGTTTAAAACATTTGGTCTGATGTAAGAAGAAATTTGAGATTTCTTTTTTTAGGAACAAATTTGAAATATTTTCAGTCAGTCATACTTCTATAGGACAAAATTAAGAAAGAAGATCCATTGTAGAAGCACTGCTTTCAATTTTACTTAATAGAGGGCTACTATGAGAGTGAATCGTGTCAACTTGTCAACCAGTTATTCAGTTTTCAGAAGTTTTACATGCTTTGGTATGGCACTTCAAAATTTATCCAACTTAGTAATTGTTTGGTTTCTTGAGTCTGAAATTAAAGTATTTCTCATCAATTCTAGAAAATTCTTTTCCACTGTATCTTCAGATATTGCTGCGGCCTTAGTTTTTCTCCTTTCCTTTTAGGACTTCAGTCTTACCTATGTTAGATCTTTCACCATGTCCCATATAATTTGTGCTCTTTTATGTATTTATCCATTGTTTTTTGTCTCTGATTCTGTCTGGATATTTTCCACTGAACTATCTTCTAGTCCACTAAACCTCTCTTCTCCTGGGTCTAATTTGCCATTAAAACCATCTTCAGTTATTATATTTCAGTTCAAGAATTTTCATTTGATTTTTTAATAGATTTTACTTCTCTGGTGAAATTTTCTATCTTGTCACCTATTTTCTTACCATGTTAATCAGAGTTGTCTTAAATTCCTTATCTGGTAATGCCAATATTTGGATTGCCTATGGGTCTCTTTCTATAATCCCTTTTTTCTCTTGATTTTTAGTCACTTGATCTTCTTTTTTAGAATTGTGACTTTTTGATTGAATGCCATGCATTGTATATAAAAAATTACATAGTCTCTCAGTAATGTTATCTTCCTCCACAGAGATATTATTTTTGCATCTGGTAAGCAGTTAGAGTAAGAGAAGTTTACCTAAGAGTCCAGTGTGGAATTGGACTGATTAGAAACTGGCTTTAGTGTTTGTGAGGGTTGGTCTATTTGTGGTTCACCCACATCCCGGGGTGTAGCAGTTCAGGTGTCCCATCTGGAAACCTGGGTGGGCCTTGATCTTTACTTTATCTTCACTTTATCTTCATAGCACCATGAGACCACTGAAAGATCTGAATAACTTCTCAATATCTTGGGCACTGATTACAAATCTATAAGTGATTTAGGGGAAGAGCTTGGCTAATATCAAATTTCTTATAGTTTGCAGTGTGTTGTATTTTACTCAGCTTTCAAGTCACAAAAGTGGGACTGATCTCTTACAAGTTAGCTCATCATATGAGCCAGAGTCAGAAATCTTGTCAATTCAATCTTCAGTCATTCATTCATTCCTTTATATTATGTGCTTATTATGTGCCTATACTCTCATTATGGTTATACAGATGACAACACAAAGTCTTTGACTAGTAAGAACTACCATCTACTTCAGACCAGCAAACAAATATTAATATAAACAATACAGTGAGAGAATCATAATAGAATAAAGCAATGGCAACACAGAGGAAAGAGTGCCTAGTTAAGACTTGGGTCAGAGGGTGTCTTATGGAAGAGCTAATGCTGGAATTGAGTCTTGAATAATTATTAAAATATCACTAGTTGAAGAGGATGTCTCTGACTTTCTGCTACAAATTATGACAGGATTGAATTTGAGAATGGCCTGAGTGCTCTGTTTAGCTAGTTAGTCTCTCTCCTTGACTGAAATACTCATTTTCTGCTCTTGTGTGAATACCCCAGTAGTAGAGAATTAGATAAATATGCTTTTGGTCAATGATGGGTTAATCTCTTTATTGAGTGCCATGTGCTATCCTGGATTAGGGACCTACACATGCCCAGAAATCTGAGGGCAACTGAAGATGTAAATCTGAGATTTGACCTTACACATTTCCTACCTGAATCACTCCTTTTCCTGAGTACATGTCTTAGTTTAAGATGCTGTAACAAAGCACCGTGAATGGTGGTTTAAACAACAAACATTTGTTTCTCACATTCTGAAGCTTGAAGTCCCAGATCATGGGGCCAGCATGGTTGGGTCTTTTAGGTTGCAGATTGCTGACCTCTCATTGTACCCTCACATGGCAGAAAGAGGGTGGGAGAGCTCTGCAGTCTCTTTTATAAGGACGCTAATCTTTCACAAGGGCTCCACCCTCATGACCTAATAATCTCCCAAAGTCTCCACCTCCAAGTGCCATCATATTGGAGGTAGGATTTCAGTATATAAATTTTGTGGGGTGGGGACACAAACATTCAGTCTGTAACAGCACTCATTTCTCTCGACACTTCTAGCCTTCCAATTTCTCAGGTTGGAAAGACTTGAGTCATGTTCACTTGCCCCCATTCTCTAAATCTGTTCTTCTACCAAGATTTCTTTCCGTAAGGTTCTGTGATGTGTCCTCCTGCTCTCCAGCCATTGCTCATGTGCAAAAGAACACAGCATCTTTCTGTGAGGTCTCTCTGGCTCCAGTTCCTGCCCTTTCAGTCAACTTGCATGTTGCTTTCAGATTAATCTTCCTGCACCAGGGCTTTCATTATGTCACTCTTCTACCCCTGAATCTATCTTTGCTTCTGATTGCCTCTCATAGAAAGTTTACGCTTTTGTTGGATGTTATGTTGAGGAATTGCCATACTCTGTCCATCCTATTTATCTAACCCTGTGTTCTATTATTCTTAAGTCTGAACTTCATATGGTAAACTGGGAAGACCAAAATGCGGATGTTCACATAGAATTTGGATGAGTTATACTAAGTACTGTCAGCTTAAGAGGCAAAGTACTTGTAAAACAAAATCCTACTTTGCCTTTTTATGGTTTCCTCCAGGTTGCGGCTTGGTGATTTATAAGAGCTTCTTCATTTTCTATTTGTAGCTGCCTTTTGTGACAGGGTATAATGAGATAGGTATCAATGGGATCTTTTATCCTTCTTCTATTTGCTACTAGGAGTTAATTTATTTGATCAGTGTGTAAGCCAAAAATAAAATCTGAAGACCCTGCTGACTGAACAGACCTCCTCTTGGCCAAAGGGACCCCAGGAAAACCTTAAAACTGAATTCCTGGCCATGAAGCGAAGGGAAGGGAGGTCAGAAATGCCTAATTACACTCTCTCCCTTTTGGAGTTTAGACTAATTGCAAACAGGACCTAAGGCCATAGAAGGCAAAGGTTAAGGCACTCCTGAAGGCCATTGGTTTGCTTAACATATCCCTTTGGGTCAGTATATTGGGCTTTCTCTATGATTGACAGACTTCCTTATCTTAAAACATTCCTTTCTACTAATTCCAAGCCTTTAGATAAAGCTTTGTTTTTAACCAATTACAAATCAAAGAACCTCTGAACCCACCTATAACCTGCTTTGAGATGCCCTGCCTTTTCAGGCTAAACCAATGTATACCTTCCACATATTGATTTATGATTTTGCCTGTAATTCCTATCTCCCTAAAATCTATAAAACCAAACTATGACCTGGCCACCTCAGGTGCATTTTCTTAAGATCTCGAGATTTGTTCTCTGGGCTATGGTAACTTGTATTTGGCTGAGAATAAACCTCTTTAAATTATTTTACAGAGTTTGGTTTTTTTTTTTTAAACCCATTAACAAGTGTATACTGGGTTTTGGTAAGGAAATAGATTTAGGTTCCATGCTTATTTCTAAGAGTTTGTGTGTGCAAGTGTTGACTTAGGATTGTCGAACTGCAAACTGGTAGGTGTTATCCTTTGCAAGTCCTGTAAGAAGGGATGAGTTTGTGAAGAGGAATATAGAAAAGGATCCTCCTTTTACTTCTCTTGATAAATGTTCTCACTACTGTGGGTCCTAACAATTTATACTATGTTGCTGCAATGGAGCAGGATTGGGAGAAGGTTGAAACGTGTTCAGATTTCCACATAGGTTGAATGTCACGTTCCCTACTTTTATTCCGAAGATAAGCATAAGGACATGCTTTTCTGGTATTGTATGAGTCAGATTAAACCATGTTATTTACATGATTGTGTACCCCAGGGATGCCAAGGCTACTCAAGAGATGTCTAGGGGATGGGAGTCCTGTTCACACGAACACAGCAGGCCAGTTTCCTTGTCATCTTCTGCAGTGCTGTGTTCAGCTCCACCCCCAAGGCTTTGTCCAGGCCGCCCCCATTTTGTAACTCAGGACTTGCTCACAGCCTATCCAACTCTTGCCCCTTTCTGAAGGCCAACCTTGATCTAGCTTTTCTGTGAAGTTTCTCCAATGATCTCAGGCCTTTTTCTAAACCCTCTTTTCATTTACAATTGGTACCTCATGGTTCAGTGTTAGATTGTCTCCAGAGATGGGTACTGTGATAGTCATTAATGCTTTTCACCAAGTATTTCTGGTTTTCACCCATTCTGAACACATGGTGGGATTTCACCTCACCGCCTACTTGGAGTGAGTTGTGGCCTTGGGATTTACTTTGGCCGATGCAAAGTGAGTGGAATTAACATGTGCAATTTCTGGGTGGAAGCAGTAAGAGACCATGTGTTAGCTGCCACCCTTCTCTTTCCCTCTGGTACTACAATCAGCAATTGGAAATGCTCTGTCTGTCAGCTTAGGTCTCTGAGTGACAACGTGAGTGGAGCCCCATGCTGGTTAGGTGTGGAACATGAACAAGAAATGAACCTTTGTGTAAGCCACTGGGGCTTTGTGGTCTTTTGTTACTGCAGCATAACATAGCCCTTTCTGACTGATTCGGGTCATTTCCTGTCCCCCATGGTGCAGGAACTTCAACATCTGTACTTTGAAATTGGTTGCTGGGAGGCCATAGAACTAACTTATTTACTTCTGTTGCAGATTGAATTGTTTTGTTAGGCACTGACATTTTCTTGGCTACTGGAGTTACTGATGGATGATGAGACTCTATGCCATAATATATGGAATGACAAGATTCTGTATAAGCTTTTCCTTAATCTAAAAACAGACTCTGAGGGAATCATTGTTCCAAGATACTTCTTTTATTCCTAATAACTAATGTCAGGGATCTTAATTAAAGGAAAAGTTTTGTCTAGGTCACTATTTTATAAATTTCCCAAAAGCTAATCATCAGCCTAGATTACAGGGGAAGGAGCCACAAATATGTGTATAGGTGGTTAGAAAACACAGGCTGTTTTCTAATGAGCTGTGATGTTTCTCTGGACTTGGAGACATTCTTGGCTCCTGTGGTCATGGTGCGCCTCCAGCACTTAACTCTCAGTTGGTCAGCTTTCCCTGGGTGCCAGATGCTTCAGCTCAAGTCCACGACCACAGGGAGCAGCCCTTACTGCTTCCCATGGAGGGCTGCAGCTGCCTTTTCATTTGGAGAGAGAGACCTTGCTGGTGAATTGATAGCTGAGTTGCTTAATTTCCTTTTTGGAAAGGCTGGGTAAGGGCTCTTCTTTGGATAAAGTTATGGATCTCCTGGGTCTCAATTAATGCCCTTGGCTTTCTGACATGTTTCCTTATTGAGTCTTGTCCCAGGAGCTACTGGGTCAGTTCTGAGGCTGTTACACCCATCATTGCTCTAAAAGCACTGCAGCCAACAAGGTGTCACAAGAAAATGCTACTGTGGTGAGCACTCTAAATGCTGGGAAACTCTCTTCTCATTCATCATTCTTATGGCTTGGTCCTCTGCATTGCCATCTGGGCCTCTCATTCCCATTGTCACAGGTTGACAGCTATGGTCAAGATTCCAGTGTCATCGAGCCCAATTACATGTACAACCTTCCTGGCCAGGCTTCTTGCACCACTGGGCAGGTCTTCCTCCTTCTCCAGGGCCTCATATAGATGGGGAATGCACTAGGTACAACTCCTGTGGCTGCAAATAACTAACTCACTTAGGAAGGTGGGACAACCAAAACCTAAGGATAGGAAAGTGGCTATGTATTGGGATTAACTGGAACCCAGAAACTAATATCTGACTGGCTGGGTTGTCATGTGCGTCCAGGTTGCTAATGAGGAAGGTGTCAGAGGAAGGAGGCTGGTCCTAGACATCATGTAGCACACAGAGACCTGTTTACTTGCCCTTGCAGACTCTGAAGGTCGAGTCCCACACACTGCATTGCTCCATGCCTGGAAGTGGTGATGGAGACCTGCCACACTTTTATTTGGTGCTGGTGGCTACGGTGAAGCTCCAGGCTCCATCACTCGTCTGTTACAATTCCTTCTGTTTCCCAGATTCACCTGTGTGGGGTAATGATATCAAAGATCTGCCTCAAAGCTGTGGCAAATTCTTAAAAATTATTTGGAAAAATAACCCAGTAACAACAACATGGTCCTACTTTGAACCCTGTGTTCCCTACGTATGCTTTTTTCCCCAGAGTATTTTCAAAACATCTGTCATTGCTTTGGGGCAGGCTTTTATCACTAACATCCTCATAACTGACACTTCATTTGGGGCCCTGTTGACTTTTTTATACATTTAGTCATACACACAGATCATACCACCATAGCAACTCAACCAAAATAACTCATTTAGCGTGGCTGCACACAAAGTCCCTATCAGCTGTTTTAATAATAGCACAACAGAAACCCAAATTAACCAGTGTGGTTGGGCCTGTTAGATATTCCTCCCTGAACTACATGGTACACATTTTAGAAACTATATTAAAATGGTATGATTCCCCCCAAGTTCTTCAGTCGTTATTTATTGCTATACTTCACTGTCAGATTTTCTCCTCAAGCTGTGGACAGAGGCTCAGATAAGTTCATCCGTTGCTTTAAAGTGACAGAGCTAGAAATATCTGATTTTTCTCTCTTTGGAAAACTCGAGTAGTCACAGAACATTTTTTATGACAGTGTTTACCTAAGTAGGTACTTCCTCTTTCCTTCTTTCTCTACCCTCCTTCCCTACCTCCCTTCCTTTCCTAAATATCCATATTGTGCCAGTCACTGCTCTAGATTCTGAGCCAGACATGAAGGTAAACACAATATAGTCTCTGCTCTTAAATGTTCTACAGTCTTCAGAATATTTTCAAGAGGAAAACCTGAGAACTATATAAAATAATCTAAAGATGCCACAGAGTGTGTTGAGGCATGCCTGCCTGAATCCTAGCTTCTTTTCCTGTGAACTCCTTCTGTTCAGAGCACAGGCCTCGAAAGGCACGAGACGCCTGAGTCAGAGACATAGGACTTTATTACTGACAGTAACAGCAGCAGTCAGAGTATCAGCACTTTTTCATGCCTGTCCTGAGCCCCAGTTTCCACAGGGTGATGCAAAGAAGGCCAAATGACACTTATGCATGCAGTGGCTGGCATTATAGGAGAGAGTTCCTGCATTTAGTGAACCCAAATCTTTTATGATGGGCAGCAAGCGTGCCTGCCCTTTTCTCCAAGAGGAGGTATGATTTCTGCCCTCTGAACCTGTCTGATAAACATGGAGAATTCCCTCCTGCTTCTCATCCTTCTCCAAGTCCAAGTAGAAATACAAGCAACTGACAAATTCAAGGTGAGGGACATGTGGGTCCCCCTCCAGCTGAGGCATCCAGACTCTGTCCTGCCAGTTCTCCTTCCTGACCTTGCTTTCCCTTCCTTCTCTCCCTCCGGTCCAAATCCTGCTTTGCCAGGGAATTGGGATCTGAGTACGGGCCAAGTCCTGGAAGTCAGTTTTAGATCCATTTGCCTAAAACTGGGGTCAGTAAACTGTGTCCCACAGCTAAATCTAGCTCACAGCCTGTCTTTGCACATCCCTGCAGCCAGGGATGATTTAAAAAATTTGGTTGTAAAAAACCCCAAAAACCCAAAAGGAAATCAAGAAAAATATAAGACAGGGAAAGTCCACAAAGCCTAAAATATTTACTGTCTTCTCCCTTTACAGGAAAAGTTTGCTGACTCCTATCCTAGAAGTCATTGAGTCACATTATAGGGAGGGGGTCAACCACATAAAAAGTCACAGCTGCGCCATCCCTGGACTGGGCGAGGTGCCGGGGAATGGCGCAAACATGCTACCTTTCTGTTCTGTGAGCTGTCCTGCCGACCTCCCTGGTAGAAGGCAGACCATATGGCATTCTTTCAGTCTTAGAGGATGCAGAGCTCTCTGATCATAAAACTTCATGCACGTGCTGTGTATAAACACATATTATTGTGAATTAAATTAGAGAAAAAGTGAATAATACAATGGGAATTACAGTTCCAATTATCATGTGTGATTTGAACACATTAAGAGGCCTAGACCAGTCCTCCTCTTCCAGTCCAGTGCAGCTACGGCATCAGTTAAGACTTAGATGATGTTCTCAGGTCTGGGGAATGAATCGCTGAGTGCCAGGAAAGAAATGCTCAAGTGTCTGTGCACGCACAGAGCTAGCTGGACTGTTGCTCAGACAGATTTCTTCTGTGTTGTTGAGCGTCTGAACTCTGCAGAAGTCCTCTCCTCTCAGGGTCATCCGGAGTCCCTGAGCCCCCAGATTCCTGCAGTACCATATTGTTTTTAAACCCCTCTGTCAACATAAAGATCAAAGATTTGTGCTCATACTTCCTACACATTTCAAACATGCTCTCAAGAAATACTGAAAAGTTGGAAAACATACTTAAGAATGTTGAAACTTACTTTAAAATGATGGTGGGATACTTTCATCTTCCAGGCTCTTTCTAGAGTTGAGTCCAACCTCTAACCTTGGCCTTGCAACGTGGCCAGCAGTTTAGTAAGGTGGAACCTGATCTAAGTCTGCTTTTGACTCAATCAAGAACTTGACTAAAGGGCGGAAAAATGGGAATGATTGTTGTTTGCCACCTTGAAGCAAAATATTAACAGCAGTTTTAAATCAGAACATTCTCTCATCTTAGAAACAGATGTTAATAAGATGTGACATATAAGTGACGTCTCAGAAGCATGGGATTATTCTGAATATTTTTCTAATATCTCTGTAACTCTCACAGGTGGAGGACAACTGGCACTGCACTAAGGGCTAAGGTGCTGCTGTGAGCCCAAGTGGGTAGAAAGGTAAATGGTATAGCTCAAATTCAAAACCTGACCATTTAGTTCCAGAGCTTGTACGCTTTCTTGACTGACACCTGACATTCCTAGAACCCCGAGGTGTATGCAAGAACGATTATCAACTTGGCTGTAAATACTTTCTAGTTATATGTAAAAGTGGAGTTAGGTTCCAGGCTCAGGAAATTATAAACAAGTTTTTCACCTACACAGCTGTCTGTTGGACATTGAAAAGTTGCACAGGATTGTCTCCTGCATTGCAAGACCTGGCCTCCACCCATTAAAAGTGGTACCCAATCTTCATGGCTATTAAAAATAAAAAAAGGCTCCTACAAATGTCCATAGTGCTCCCTAGGGGGCAGTATCCCTCTGTTGAGAACTATTGGTTAGCCTTTTGATGGTGACTTACAAAGGACGTTTCTTGGGAGTAAACCAGCACAGTCAGAGTTGTGTCAGCTGCCAGCGTCTGTATCCCGAATGTGCAGCAAGCAGCAAGTTTGCTATGGAGGGAGGCCAGCCAACTGGGCCCCACGCGGTGACTCGGTGGCTTAGAAAGCCACACTCCCAATGGCACTACCTTGATGCCACTTTTGGGGGCGAGCCTTCCACAGGGTGACACAGAAGAGGAGGCTCGAGAGGTTGCCCCACTGCTTTGGCAGTCTGTGAGATTAGTGACTCCGTCATTAGAACCGAAGCTGATGTTTGACCTGAGCGAGCTAGAATCCAATTACTTAGCAGTGGATCTGCCAGAAAATACGCAAGATTGATTTTTGGAAGCGATGCTGGAAAGTATGGCTGGCCAAGGCGGAGCGAGCTCCGCTTTCCAATCTCTGCATCGAGACAGGCTTCTCCAGAGCCTGTGTGTGTTGGGACGTTCTGAGACGTTCACACCGAGCCAAACGTTCCCACTTCCTTTCATTCTCTTGCTAACTAAGAAAATCGCGGCTTCTGGGGATGAAATGCTTCCCAATTACTTGGAAGTTGGGGTGGTCACTTGCAGTTGATGAATCGCGAAGTGTTACCACAGGGGCCCAAGAAGACCCAACAGTGCTCGCCAAAGACGGGCACCAGCAGCCACACCAGAGGTGTTGAGAGCAGCACTGTGTTCTCCCCTTTGAAGGGAAGACATAAATCTCTGTTTTAAAGGTATAGATCATGCCTCCCTCCCTTCCCAAGTTATTTTCTTCTAGGGAATCTTTGCATTATGACACACCGTGCAGTCACATATTTGCTTTAAATGCCGTTTGCCGCTGAGCAGAGCTTGGCCCTAACTCGTGTTGCCCCACACACCCTGGTGAGAGCTTGGCAGGGTTGCTCCCATTTCGTGCTGAGCCAGCAGGTTGTCACATGCCTCCCACATCCCCCACCCCTGGTTCTCTTGGCAAAGCCATTGGCAGAGCAGAACCTGCCACTCGGGGTTCAGGGAAGTTCTCATTTTCTGCCTTAGGCTGCCTCATCCGGCTCCCAGGGGATGATTCTTGGGAGGTTCTGACCTGAGTTACAGCCACGTCTTAGGCTGCCGTGGATTGATTATTCAGAGCTCAAATCAGAGAGAATACATTATGATGGTTTTCACCATGTCAGAACCACCAGCATTTAAGGGTCATTCATGAATGTACTTGGTGAATACAATTGCTGATGTGAAACCAGTTTAACCACCCACCCTTAAAGGAAAATCTTGGACTGAAATTCTCTTGATTTTGGAAAACAAAATATACCTTTCAAAAGAAAGCGGTTTGCTTCGTTGGAAACACTTCAAGCTTCGGGACCCAATAGGCTGGTGTTCAAATCTTGGCTCCTCTAACTTCTAGCTAAGGGCCCTCCTGAGTCTCAGTTTCCTTAGCTGCAAAGTGTGGTTAAAAATAACTACTACAAAGTGGTGTTTTATATAAGACCCATTGTGTGTGTGTGTGTGTGTGTGTGTGTCTGTCTGTCTGTCAGAGAGACAGAGAAAAAGAGAGAGAGGGAGAGATGGTTAAACACCGAACTGATAATTTTGTCAAGAGCATAATTTAGGAAATTAATTTATTATGCCCTGTTTATGGTTAACCAAGCTAACTGCTTGTTTAGCTAGACAGGGGTCCTCAAACTTTTTAAACAGGCGGCCAGTTCACCGTCACTCAGACTATTGGAGGGCCGTTGGAGAGTGCAGCGCGCATTCCACACATGCGCACTGTGGGCCCGGAATGAGTCGCCTGCTAAGCAGGACAGGCAGCGGCGGCAAAAACACCCAGCGGGCCAGATAAATGTCCTCAGCGGGCCGCATGTGGCCCGTGGGCCATAGTTTGAGGACGCCTAAGCTAGGATATTGTGTCTTGATAATAGTGTCCTCAAAAAGAGAAAATGTCAAATGAGGTATATATAATTAGTTAACACAAATTTTGCTTTATGCAGTATAAAGCTAAGTTTCCTAATAACCGAGTCTGAGTTTAATGCTTCTGACTGTCTTAAAAAACAATGGGTCTCAGTACTTTTTTTTTTTTTTTTAATATCCCTTTGAGAATTTTATGAGTGTTCACTAAAAAGTAATTATGAATTCATATATCCACAAAAATTTGTATACAATTTTAGGGGGTTTGCAGACCACTGAATTCCATGGAAAGATCTCTTGAGGATCTATGGACCTTGGGTTTAAAATCCCAGAATATTGTTTATTAAGACAATTTTACATTTAGGGTTCTCAATTTTGGTAGTCATTGCCAGGATTTTATTTTATTGTAAGCTAACACACACAACAACTTTTTTGTTATAAAAGAACAGAGATCATGGAAAAAATAAATCTGCTCCAAAATTTTGTGTTGTCTATGTTTGCTCTCTGCAAATCTTGGTGAAGGAAGAGGGAAATAATTTCTAGAGGTGTTTACGATATTGGGCATTTGTAACAACCTGTGGTTTTAAACATCCCCTGGAGAAGCTCACTTTGTCTCGTTGCTTGGAATGATCTCTTCCAGTGTAAGCTGATTGCAGAGGAGAGGAGGGGATGGGTTGGGGGCGAATCTGAGCTCTTAAACAATGTGGATTCTGGGGATTTATCCTCCTAGTGGCTTTGTTGTTGTTGGATAGTTGCTCTTGGGAGTAGGGAAGGAGAAGGTATTTAAATTTGCTTGCTGCTCAGAAAGATTTCGTTAGATTTTCCCCGAATTGAAGACTCGTCTAAAGCTTACTCCCTGGATTATGCTTAATCATCATTCATACCTTTTGCCAATTGCTTTACCAGATCTGTACCTATCTGGGATTGGCCTCTTTGGGAAAGAATTTTGTTTGGGCTGAACCGAAGGACTTCAACTCCATTTATGGAAGTTTGGGAGCTTCAGGGAAAGAAAATCTGCAAGTGATCTTGGGCAGTTTTCTCAGTGTAAAACTAAATCCATAGTTCCCCCTTTTAGTGATTTCATTCAATTCAACAAATATTTATTCAGAGCTACTGTTTGCCAGGAATGTTCTAGGTACTTGGAACAGATCAGTAAACAAAAATCACCATTCCCCTGGGGGACGGGGTGGGTGCATTGGGATTGGGATTGGGATTGTGGTTGTTCACAGGGTGATCTTGAGAGGAAGACATGGGGGAAAGGACTTGACAAGGGACATGGGACAAGCTCTCCAGGCAGGGAGAGCAGCCGGAGCAGTGGCCCCAACCCTGGTCCTTGGCCCTAACCCTGGTCCTTGGCCCTAACCCTGGTCCTTGGCCTTAACCCTGGTCCTTTGCGGAGGAGCCAGGGGCCAGCGTGGCTGGAGCTGCAGGAGCAAGGGGAGTGGGGGCAGTGAGGTCAGAAGCCCCGTGGGATAGGGGGGCAGCTCCGTGGATGCCAGGCGTGGCATAGGCTGCTTGGGCTGGGGGTCCCACCCATGCCTGAGGCCAGGAACAACCCCTTTGACACTGTGCAGCCTACAAAATGTGCAAAGTGGGGGGTGACCTGAGTAGCCCACATTAATTCACCTAAAAAAAAAAGAGTCACTTTTCCCTAGGCCATGGTGGCTTTTGATTCAGTCAGATTGCAATGCTCTGGTCCAATTTCTAAAGCCCCACTGTCTCACTCTCCTGGCAGAGCATGATTGCTGGAACCAGGAAAATAAATAAATAAATACATAAGACCTAAAAGACCTGCACTGAATGCCTTTTGCCCTTAACTTTTAGCTTCATGGTGAATTAGCTGTGTGGCCTCGGGCTAGTTGCCTACCTTCTCTCAGTGTGTAAAATGGGAATCATCACAACACCTCATTCTTATAGCACCTTTGCAAGGACTAGATGACACAGTCCATATAAAGCACTGAGCACAGGGTCTGGCACATAATAATTGCCCTATAAATGTATGTTTAAAACCTTCTGAATTTTCTGGAACAGTACTCATCTAAAATATTTTCTCACGGGTACCTTGAGAAACAGGTGTGAAGCATAGATTGGCATGTTTCTATAAAAAAAGTTGGTGATACTTATCAAGAGATTTTTAAAGTTTTATGTAGTATTTCTGTTTCTGGGCCATACTATGGAAATTTTCAGAAGTGAACAAAGATATATGTGCAAGAATGTTTCTGACAGTATTTTTCATATCACAAAATTTATGGCAGTCTAAATGTTCAATGATATGTGTAGTAGGTAAAAATAATTATGGTATATGCAGAGATAGAATATGATACAGCCTTTGAAAATAAGGTTTACAAAGAATCTGCAGTGACATGGGACAATCCTTGTGACATTGGAAAATTTAGGATGCAAAATTTTATATACAGTGTGATATTCAACTTCATAAAAATTATCTGTTGTAGATAAAACTGAAAGGAAATATGGATCAAAATAGTAATAGTGGTTATTTCTGGGTGGTGGGACAGTTTTAGTTTCTTCTTTGACCTTTCTTAAGATTCTAACATGAACATGGATTACTTTTTTAAGCAGCAAAAAAGGAATGCACTTTATTTTTAAATAGTGTGGTAAGTACACACATACTTATCAGACCATGTGTTTGGAATTTCACTTGGAAAATATGGTCACAGTAAATATAGGTCAACTACTTTCCAAGATTTTTTAATTGGAAACTTTCAAAAAACTTAAAAATAAATTACTTCCTGGGCTATATCTGGATGTGAAGGGAAAATAAATGTGTAAAGGAGGTGGGTGATGCTTTCAATATTTCCATGTATGAATAGCTCTCCCCTCTTGGCTCTTGGAAGGGCCATAGGATGGGGTTTCTTTTGTTTCTTTTTGAGAAATAGCTCAGAGGCCTCAAAGATCATCAGGGCCAAGGGACAAACTTTTCACTTTGGAGAAAACAGCTCTCCTTGACTCCAGGGGTATGTTAATGTGGCAACAGGAAATGCAAACGGAAACTGCTTTCATCTGGGAGTGGCAGCCCTTGGCAGGCATCACTTAAATAGGCCACAAATAGTGTCCTTTATTTTTGGAAAGTATCAAATAACGGAACTCCAAATATTAAAAAATACATAAAAGTGGTGTGGTACAGTGCTTCTCAAACTTTAATGTACACAAGAATCACCTGGGGATCTTGCAAAAATGTAGATTTTCCTTCAGTAGCTGTGGGTGGGTCCCAAGACGCTGTACCTCTGTCTGACTCCCAGGCGATGGGCTACTGCATGAGATTGCACCTTGCACAGCAGAGGTGCAGAACCCCAGCAGGGCTTGCAGATTTCCTAGGGGAGACCAGGGGGCAGGCTGGGATGTCGCTTATCACTTTATCACGAGTGTGGCAGAGCACTGCAGGCCACCATGCAGGGCATCTTAACTCCTGCTGTGCACCAGAATCTCTGGGTGTTTTCCAAAAACACAGTGACACACCTCGGCTCCAGCTTAGGGAGGTTTTGACCAGGGGGCTCAGAGACCCTTTCTCAGAAGCTCTCCAGGCCTGTGCTCACCATCCCCCAGGCTGCAGACTGGTACTGGTCCCTGGCCTGTTAGTAACTGGGCTGCACAGCAGGAGGTGAGCGGCGGGTGAGCCAGCAAAGCTTCATCTGTATTTACAGCCACTCCCCATCCTCATGGCTGGCATCACTGCATAAGCTCCGGCTCCTATCAGATTAGTGATGGCATTAGATTCTCACAGAAGAGTGAACCCTACTGTAAACTGCGCATGCAAGGGATCTAGGTTGTGCTCTCCTTAGCTTGTATTTGTGGCTGTAAATATAGATTATCATTAGCAGAGAGGTTTGACTGCATCATAAATGTAATGCGCTTGAATCATCTGGAAACCATTCCACCTGTACACCCCTTTGGCCATGGAAAAATTGTCTTCCATGACACTGGTCTCTGGTGCCAAAAAGGTTGGGGACCTCTGTTCCAGGTCATCTGGTAGAAGTTGAGAACCACGGCCCTGGCTCCTTCTCGGCCCCCATTGGCCAGCCTCAGTGGAGGGAGTGTCCCCACTCTTGGCTGCCTGGTGCCCCTCCCCTTTGCTAGGGAGACCCACTTGCCTGAAGCATATTCTCCATCTGATGCATCTTCCAGAAGAATCTTCAGGATGAGATAAAGGATCCTGACCCAGCTCTCCCATCCCCACTGCCAAGTGAGCATTTCCCAGGCTTATCTTCTGATAGACCCAAAGAACAGCCACTGGCAAAGATTTGTAGATTAATGTGGCATCCAGCATTTTTGTGACATCCAGTCAATGTTCAGGAAGCTAGTGGAGGATTTGGAAAACATTTCTGGCTTAGGACTCCATGAGACTGTGACTATAAGAAACTTCGGAAGGTTCCAAAGTTGGATCCAAAGTTGATAAATGCTAAAAGAATCCAATGCCCTGCCCTCTTCATTAATAAAATGAAAATATCTGGGAAATAACAATTAATGACTGTATACAAGAAAGTGGTTTAGATTCCAAAAGAATAATTTCTCTGAGCTCCAGCAAAATATAGATTTTAAAAACCCAATAATACAAAAACTGTCAACTAACTTTGGTGGCATATAAGCTCAGAAAGTAGAAATTTTCAGTTTCTGCATTTATTTAAAAAAGTATGGTAGTGTAAAACTGAGAACTGCAAAACTGTAGAAGACGTTTATCTATGGATCAGGGAGAAAACAGAGTAAGACTGCTTGAAATGAATTATTATATATTGATTTATTTTTGTGGTAAAAAACACATAGCATTAAGTTTGCCATCTTAACCATTTGTAAGTACAGCACACAGTTCGGTAGTGTCACGTATATTCACATCGTTGCGTAACCAATCTCCAGCACTTTTTCATCTTGCAAAGCTAAAACTCCATAGAACCCATAAAAGCTAATTCCCTCTTCTTCCTCCGCTCAGCCCCTGACAACCACTCTTTTACTTTGTTTCTGTGACTTCAGCTACTTCATAGGAGTGGAATCTCATAGTATTTGTCCTTCTGGAAATGGCTTATTTTGAAATGAGCTCATTTTTTAACACACACTTTCAGAAACGGACCACCAGATTCTAGGCCAGCATGAGTTAGTGAATAAGAACCTAAAAAGCTCTTATGATGATGTCTTCAGGAACGTGCTGGGCATTGCACAAGGGGAGGCGAGTGCTTGAAACAGGGATGAGCCTGGTCGGTGGGCTCAGCCATGGGACAGGGGCAGCAGTTAGGACCAGCAAGATGGGAAATGTGGAGCAAGTGGCTGAGGCCGATGAAGAGATGTCACACGAAGGATGGGGATATGGGAAAATGTCTGAGGCACTAGAAGTCAGAAATTGGAAGCTGGGAAGAGTAAACGGATGTACATTGTGGAAAAGTGGAAAAAGAGTGGACGGTGAGGGAGAGCGGGAGACCAGGCTGTTCTCAAATTTCATCCAAACTGTGCTTAGTTTCCCAAACATTGCGAGGGACACACAAATTGAGCTCAGCTTTGAGCAATTTGCAGGATCCAGCTTAGGGAGGTTTTGACCAGGGGGTTCAGAGACCCTTTCTCAGAAGCTCTCCAGGCCTGTGCTCACCATCCCCCAGGCTGCAGACTGGTACTGGTCCCTGGCCTGTTAGTAACTGGGCTGCACAGCAGGAGGTGAGCGGCGGGTGAGCCAGCAAAGCTTCATCTGTATTTACAGCCACTCCCCATCCTCATGGCTGGCATCACTGCATAAGCTCCGGCTCCTATCAGATTAGTGATGGCATTAGATTCTCACAGAAGAGTGAACCCTACTGTAAACTGCGCATGCAAGGGATCTAGGTTGTGCTCTCCTTAGCCTGTATTTGCAGCTAAATAAAATGTAAACCCCAGGCTGCCCTGCCCTCTGGTTTTAACATGAGGACTTTAGTCAAAGGGAAAGAACAAGGTAGAGAAGTCGCTGCACTTGAACACCAGCTGTGAGCAATATGGGCTGCGTGCAAATCCCATTCCAACACACCAATGTAACAAGACAGCTTGAGACACCTGGGGAGATGTGACTATCAGGTGGATAGTGACTGGTAATAAGGAATCCTTATTAACTTCGTTAAGTGTGATACCATAGTGATGATTTTGTTAAAAAAAAAAAAAAGAAAAGTTATATCAGTTAGAGATTCCTTCTGAACTATTTTTAGCAAAATGACATGACGTTTGAGATTGCTTTAAAATAGTCCAAAAAAGTGTGTGTGTGTGTGTGTGTGTGTGTGTGGGTGAGAGAGAGAGAGAGAGAGAGAAAGAGAGAGAGAGAAGATCTGAAAAATATTGCAATAATTGTTAAAACTGGGTGACAGGTAATCGAGAGCTCACTATCATATATTCCTGACTCCTGTCCATGTTTGACACGTTCCATAACAGAAGCAGGTTTTTCCTTCTGAGTCGCTCTTGATTTCATCACACAAGGACATTAGCGTGTCATCTCCCAGAGATGCCAGGCGGATAACACAGGGCCCCCTGACACCGTGTCCGCTGACTTGACTAAACAGTGCACAGCACGCTGTCAACAGACCTGCAGTTTATAGTTGTGAGAGAAGTTACCACAGGTACAAGTTCCGTGCAGCCCAGGAAGGTAGAGGCGCCTTTCTCTCTGCTGAAGATACGTTTACTTTTTTTTTTCTTTTGCGATTAACATAATTTTATTATTATTTTTATTTATTTATTTTTTTTTTTTTGAGACAGAGTCTCACTTTGTTGCTCAGGCTAGAGTGCCGTGGAGTCAGCCTAGCTCACAGCAACCTCAAACTCCTGGGCTCAAGCAATCCTACTGCCTCAGCCTCCCGAGTAGCTGGGACTACAGGCATGTGCCACCATGCCCGGCTAATTTTTTGTATATATATTTTTAGTTGGTCAATTAGTTTATTTCTATTTTTAGTAGAGACGGGGTCTCGCTCAGGCTGGTTTCGAACTCCTGACCTTGAGCGATCCGCCCGCCTCGGCCTCCCAGAGAGCTAGGATTACAGGCGTGAGCCACCGCGCCGGGCCGCGATTAACATAATTTTAAAGAAGAATACCTGATGTATTCTGCCCAGAGGTCTAGACTTTATAAGCAGCATAAACATTGGCCACTCGTGGCCGAGATGTTCTCCCACCTGGGGTTGGTCACCTCAGTTCACAGCCTGGCTCAGCGCTCGGCCGGCGGCAGATGGAGGCGGTGGGCAGGCCTGTCCTCGCCAGGGTGAGGCTGTCCTGGGACGAGAACCTCTCGTCCTATTTTGAAAGGCTTCAGGACAGTCTTCCTGTGGTATGTATGACCTGAGACCTCAGGCAGATGTGTCCCAAGTCCACGGGTTTTACCCTGTGGCCTCTTTGCTTGTTTCTACCTCCTTGCCTAAACCCTGAGAAAAACCCACTCGCTAGGTCTTTGACCTTTAGAACTTATTTTGTAAACCTGCCTCAAGGTCTTCCTTCTGCTACTTCTCCTTCCCAGCTCCGAAACCGTCAGTCCTTTCTGCTACCTTTAGGGGCTTACCTGAGTTACAAGCATCATTCTTTGGTTGGCAGACAAGAGGGACCAGCTATCACTGAGACTAAAGGCTTATGTTCTAGTATCTAATAATTTAATATTTCCATAAGTAACAAGTCCAAGTGTATTTTAAAAACACACACACTTCTAGACAGGCGTTGGGATTAACATCCATACCTGTTACAAGAGCAACAGTTCACAGCAAGGCACAGATTCATGTTTTGTTCCCGTCTGCAGGCTGAGGAGTTGGGTAAGTCATGGCACTTCCAAGTTAGCAGGAACCTCCGGGGGATTTATTCTTCTCCAGCGATGCCCACATCTATCTATGTGTCAAAGAGAGTCAAATAATTAAGTCATGAATAGTTTCATGATTTTAACTTTTTTTTTTCTTTTTAGAGACAGAGTCTTGCTATGTCACACAGGCTGGAGAGCAGTGTTGGGATCACAGCTCACTGCAGCCTTGAACTCCTGGGCTCAAGTGATGCTCCTGCCTCAGCCTCCCAAGTAGCTGGGACTACAGGTATGCACCACCACACCCAGCTAATTTTTTTATTTTGGTATTAACGAGGTCTCACTATGTCACCCAGGCTGATCTTGAAATCCTATCCTCAAGCCATCCTTGTACCTCAGCCTCCCAAAGTGCTAAGATCGTAAGTGAGAGCCACTGTGCCCAGCCCAGGAACATCTTTAAGGGGTACAATGTGATGCTTATCCCAGAATACCCACAGTGAGCACAGAGTGGATCCTGACTCAGGTTGAAGTGGCAAGTTTAGGGACCAAGCTACCCCAAAGGGAAAGATTAAGTATTTTTCATTATATTTGCATTCTAATGTTTCATGATTAATCACTGTATGCACAGAATCGTTCAGTTCTTTCTTACAACATTTGCTTCATTATTTCACTATACAGGCAAAGGCTTTCAGAGTCTGCTGTTTGCAAACATAAAAAGTAATGGCTTATGTCACCTCTGGTTGAACAAATTTGAAGCTTTTAAAAAATTCCAGGCAGTAGCAATATTATATGCCAAAAACTTGGTGGAAACAGAGACTTTTAAGCATATGTATAAACATTATTAAATCACATATCTGATAAGTTAATCCAGTAAAATAAACCATGTTTTAAAAAAATATGTATTAGAACATTGAAAGGGCAAAATGTATGTAAGTACTAAATTATTAAATAACCATTTCTTTTGCTACCGGTTAAGAAAACATTCAGCTGTTTTGAAATAGTCATTTGTATAAAAAAGTAAATCAGACTGTTAACATTAAACCTTTTCTTCACACTTATTTTTATGTTACTTTTTCTTCGTATTTACTGGCTTTAACTTTCTTACGAGCTCTCTGATAATAGATTTATGTAACTAAACCAGATATAATTGAAGGCAGCTGAGCATTTTTTGTAAAGGTTCACATAGGAATAAAGAAACTATTATTATAACTGTAGATGGGAGTGTCTATAGATTAATAAGTGGATAATACATCTGGGTATAAATTTAATCCTTGGGTTGAATTTAAAGGGGGTGAAATCTCTCTCTCATTGTCTTTCTTTCCTTTGCTTGCTAACACCAGATGACAGTGAGTGCTAAATAGACATCAAATAAGTCCCTGCCACTGTGTTAGTTAACCAACAATATCACCCTTCCGTGAGGTGATGCTGTTAGTCGGCTAAAAGTGCACGAGTCTGTAGGACAATGGCTTTTAACTGTTTCTTTCACTATGTTGTTCAAGTCATATTGCCGCGGTAGGTGCTTCTGATATCTGTGCTATAAGTTTTGTGCCTCTACTTGAGTGTGATAATGTTGGGGTTCTTTGTGCACGAGGACGGTAAGGAAGTGCGGAGGAACAAGTGTGGACTGTAAACTTAAACGGTCTGGATTTGAGTCCCATCTCCACACTGGGCAGGAGATTTAAATAGCAGGGTCGCAGCTCCACATCTGCAAAACCTAGATGATAACACCCAGCTGCTGCGAGGAGTAGTGGGCATAGTGTTCACAGAGTGTTGCCCCTAACAGGCACACGATATATGATACCTGTGATTATTCTTATGGTCGTTATTTCACTAATATTACTTGCTCAGTTCAGCAGGCATTTTATTGAGCATCTGCTATGCACTAGACATTGTGATACATGCTGGCAATAAAAAGGTGAATAAGACAGAATGGTTGCACTCTAGAAGCTTCTAATGCATTGGAGAAAGCACACAGATTACTACAGTGTGGTAAGTGATATAAAAGGTGCACCCCTGAGGAATGGGAGAATTGGGGCATTTGTAGCCCTAGGACAATAATCAAAGACTAGATGCCAGTGACTGTGGCTGGGGCCAGCGTCTCAGGGGAGATAGGAACCGAGCTGGGATTGCTCAGTCAGTGTCATCACAGGAACCCAAAGGGCCGCAGGCTCGAGGATGAAGCAGCTCATGAGACTACAGGTGAGCGCACCGTGACCACCCTGGCGGGGAGCCACTTGGGGCTGGGTTCCCCATACGAGTGAACCCTTCCAGTGTGGCAGTCCCGAAATGCTCCATCAGGGAGGCAGGGACTGGCTGAGTTTTCAGGTGTGGATTTCATCTCAAGAGACAGGGAAGGATAACTGCCTTTTACAGGCGGGATGGGCGGAACGGGCAAAGACTCAGGAGAGGATAAGGACAGGAAGGTGGATCAGAAAGCTACGTTGGCACAGGACGTGGAAGGACCCTGACGATCTGGCCAGGGCTTGGCTTTTATTCCCTGGGTGAAGAAGAGGCGTGGGAGAGACAGGAGGGAGGGGACCCAGCTACACAGCTTTGCGGCAGAGTGAGGATGCCCACGTGAGGTGCTAACACCAAGATATGGGTGGGGACAGAAGGCACAAGAAGGAAGGGACAAAAACAGGAGGCGTTTTAAAGAATAGTCAAGAGAGCTGGTATCTTACCAGGGAAAGAGGCACTAAGATTTCCCACTGGGTAATTTGTTAAAGGGGGGGTGTTTTCAACAGAAAATAGTCTCACGTTGTGGGGAACACATTTGAGTCACCTTGTGAGAAATTGATGAACTAAGTTTTACTGTTAAAGCGATGCCAGGGAAAGAGGACTGGGTTTGAAATTCAGATCCCTGAGGAGACAAGGTGCCGCCAAGGGTCATCTCACCTATGTGTGTGTGTTAGCCTACTCATTCATTCATTCATTCATTCATTTGCTCTTCACCCACCCATCCACTAGACCATTGGTCCATGCATTTATCATGTCCTTATTAGAATCCCTACTCAAAGCTGTCATAATGCTATTGATAAAAGAGACAAGGCCACTCCTGCCCCCAAGAAAGTCACTGCTGAGAGTTCCCATCTCTCCTTGTAAGCATCTTGACTTTCACCAACTTCTCCCTTTATTGCTGCCTCACTTTCTTTTCCTGTAGATACCAGCTGCCAATGTCAGATGTAGAATGAAAATGTCTCAGATTTGCTGTGAAGTAAAGACCCATAGAAGAGAACGTAGAATTGTATTTTCTGATCATTCTAAGACATTTGCTTCTTTTAAATTTAAAACAGACAGGAAAGACATTTGCCAGGGCAGAAAGAGCGAGTTTTCCAGACAGGGATCGTATTTGAGCTGGACTTCCAAGTAAGCGCAGCCCGGGCGTGTCCCCTTACTGCAACTATCTGCGGAGGACACACTGTCTTTGGGGCTGAGTCCAAAGCACCCCTGCCAGGCAGGTTAGACCTGCTCCTCTCATCTACTGTGGGGACTGGGGCTTGGGGGCAGCCGAGTCCCACAGGGTGCATTTGTCTGGGAAAACTTGCTGGGTTCAGAAGCTCATCTTGTCTCTGTGCTTGTTTTTGCACATGGAGCTCTCTTCACGCGTCTGGTCAATAGTTTATTCCCAAGAATGTGAAGTCATTGTTGGCCGGAGAGCTTCGGCCCTTGGAATTTGGTCTTTAACTCCTGTGTGAGTGTCTGGTTGTCTGGATTTCTCAAGTCTTCAGTGCCCCCAGGGCGTGCAGGCAGGCAGTGTGGGGAGACAGGCCCGAGGCAAGACCTGGGAGCACGAGGGAGGCTCCTGCCGAATCATCCGCTGCGGGGTCGTTACTTACAAACGTGAACTTCATCTCTTTCCCGTGTTGGCACAGGGCCTGTTGGGGTGCTTTTCCTGTCTTTTTAAACTTATTTTCTGCATTCCCCATGATCAGTTTCTGCCACCTGGGAGGGGGTGGTGTGCTTTCCATTCCGACTAGAATAATCTGTGGAAGAGCTTCTGAAGGACCACAGTCTCCTCATGGCATTCCTCGGGGGAGCTGTCAAACTCCAGGAGATGCACGTCGTATTCTAGGTGAGTTTTGCCCCCTTGGAGGGCAACGCCCAGAAAGCAGTGTGGTTGGCGCTGCTGTTACTACTAGACTGTGAAACCTGGAGGCCTTGGAAAGACCCCGCCCCAGCCCGCCAGGTCGGCATGGCCTGCTCCTTGGACAGAACCTTCCTGTGTTCACCTGTAGCAAGGAGCACTTGGCCACGGAGAGGTGGCTATGACTCTCTGTAAGTGCCGTGGAGGCTGGATCTCCTCACACCAACTGCTCATGCCGCAGTGCCCAGCACTCGGAAGACACGGGCCATTGCCTGCTGGTGGTCGGACCACAGAAGTCTGTGGGCTCCCGAGAGGCCGGGAGGAGAGACGCACATGGAGGACACTCTGGTGATCTAGTGCTGTGTACCAAACCAGCCAAGGCCTGGTGGCATGAAACAAGCATTTTATTGTGGTTATGGATTATGTGGGACCAACATTTCAACATGGCAAACTAGGGTCAGCTTAGCCCTGCTCCACAAAGCCTGGGGCCTCAGCTGGAAAGACAAGAACGTCTGACGTGACCCATACAGCAAGGTCCAGAGTCGTGTGAGGCTTCTTCACCCACGTGTCTGGTGCCTGGGCTGGGACGATGTCAGACTTGGGCTCAGAGGTCCTCCCCTGGAGTGCCCACAGGTGGCCTCGTGATGTGGCTGGAGCTCCCTCCCGGCATGGTGGCATTAGGACAGGCAGACTCAGAGCTCCAAGAGTGAGTGTTCTGGTGGACACGACCTTTTCTGCCCAGCCTTGGAGGTCACAGAGCACCGCTGCTACCCCCCTCCATTGGTCAGAGAAGTCACGGAGCCCTCTAGAGTGAAGGGGAGAGAGCCCTCCCGTTTGATGGCAAGAGGGTCACAGCACTGGAAGCCACGCTTTCAAACTGCTGCAGGCCCAGTCTGGATGGGGAACCTCTCTCAGCGTCAGAGACAGAGCAGGCGAGTGTCAGGTGGGACAAGGTGAGAGGGTCCTGTGGGCACAGAAGGCAGACAGAGAATTTTAAAAATTAAATTCTGGGGCACCACTTCTGAGTCCTGAGAGCTTCTTGTCCCTTCCACTTCCAGGTAGGAGTAGCTGTAAGGGTTCCGGTGGATCGGTCAGCAGTGCCATCCCAGGGCAGCTCTGCGTCTGGGCACAGATACTGACGTCATCCCCTAGGCACAGGGTTCAGACCCCACCGTCATGTCAACCTGAGAAGTCACTGTGAAGAGTTTTAGTTAGAAGCTTCCTACAAGAAACTCTTTCTGGTCCTCAAGGGTCACTGTTTCCCATGACTTCTCTCTGGTTCAGGAGCGAGAGCCCTGGAAGGCCCCTCCCCAGGAGCATGTAGAGAGTCTCTGTGTGCTACCAGAGTTGGTGGGGTTAGTGCAGATGCTCCTGCCTAGACCCTGAGGAGTGAAGTTGGCTGGAGAAGGGCATTTCAGGGGACTTGTCTTAAAAGTCCCCAACTCTGGCCTATGGCCCTGGTGGAAGCTTGTATTTGTTTGACCTTTTATATGAACATTTGTGGGGGTTTTCCGTGTTCAGTTGGGGATTGCAGTTTGTGTCTGTGATAGGCACTGTACACTGATTTCGCCCCTGTGGGAGTTTCCCTAAATGCTTTGGAGATAAACTTTATCATCTGCATCACCAATAGCAATGACGGCACAGAACTCGAGAAGAAAACACTGAGGCTATTTTGGGTAGCCCTGTGGGCCCCCCCCTTTTCTTAGGTCAGATCATTTTTAGTGGCCTAAGATTTACCAGCTTTCTCGGCCATCTGGTCAGACATAGTTGCCACTGGAAAAGCGTTTTCCCGTTAGAAGTTTGGGTCCAGGAACGTCCTCTGTGGGGGCAGCGTGCTTAGATGGGATCTGCATTATTACTCAGACTGGCAACCCGACTCCTCCAGGAGAGGCCACTGATTTGGGTGTGGACAACATCTGAGGAAGAATATTCTATACCTTGGGTTGCTCGAGCTGCTCTTGGAACTAAGGAAGTCTTTTGTTAGCTCCTGGCATGCTGTGTGAGAAACACAATAACACAAGGCCCGAAGTTGCATAAAGAAACACCTTCCTATGTCAGCCTTGAAAGATCTCATTTATATTTTCAGGATAATGCAAAATAAAAAGGAGATGAAATCTGGAGGGTGAATTAAAAAAAGAGAAATCAGGGGAGAAGGAGGCAGAGATGGGGGAGAATAAGGGAAGAGTGAGAGGTGCATTGGAGAAAATGTATTTCCTCAGCTAAATCACACACGAGGAAATGCTGGCTCACAGTTTGTCCCGTTATTAATAAATACTCAATTCTGGTCCATTGAGGTGAGAGAAATGATTGTGCAGCCATGGCAGTAGCAGGCAGCTCTCACAGAAATCCAATTTAGAGCTCAAAAATCATCTACCCCATGCCCAGCTTCACCCGCAGGCTCCCCATCCAAAGCTAGGGCAGACCGGCTCTGCAGACGTCCTCGTACCCAGCGTCCCACAGTAGGTACGACCTTCAGCCCCCAGTGGCTATGAGATCTTCTGGTCATACCTCACAGCCTGGTGTCCACATGTCTGGGGGTGCATATTATTTGTTTACTGGGTTTGTGGCTAAAGCACAGAGATCAACCCCTCAGGCACTTTTGCAAGTACCATGGCTCTCCTGAACCACCTGGTATGCTTTGCCGCCTACAAAACCCTCTGAAAACACACTACATTCACACTCATAAATGAAAAAACAAAATCAAGTCTCAAAATTTTAAAAGAAACTATAGTAGAAACTATTGATTGATAAATGGTGGGAGTCCACATAGAAATGTCTTTTTGTGTCCTCACTGCTAGGCTGGGAGCTTGCAGAGTGGAAGGCTGCTGTCCTGTGTCTCAGGAGTCGCTCTGTGCTTGGCCTGGGAGGACCTCAGGAACGGCTGGGGCAAAAAAAAAGGAACCGCTGGGGCATACATAGCGTGCCAGAGGTAGTCTTGGTGTTCACCTTGGCAACGCAGCAGGTAGGGCAACTGGGCTTCAACAGACATACAGGCTTATACCAGGGGCATAGAGAGGTTCTGTGCGGGGCCCTGTGGTGGGTCCTTGAGTCCGGTGGCTGCAGGGAGGACCAGCCCCTCCATGTCAGACCAGATCTGGGCAGGATGGAAGGCGGGGCTGAGCACCTGCCTTGCAGAGCCCTGTGAGTGTCGACGTCTCACCGTGTCAATGACCAGATCTAGGTTCAGGAGGGTGAGAGAGTTTGCAATCCCTGGACCTGGGTCCCACTACCCGATACTATCGAATCTGGGTGGGCTGCTCCTGGGTTCCCTTGTGTTTGGGTTTTTGTTGCCTTTTATGATGAAAGGGGACCCTCCCCCCCAACAGTCTTGCTGCAGGCTCCCCACCTCCTCTGCCTCTGGCTTAGTTTCCAGCTTATCCGGTGGAGGGGGTATTTTTTTCTTTATAAAATCACTTTACATTTTAAAAAGTTAAGAATTTAGTGACTGCCCAGTTTAAAGTTTTATTTTCTAGAATCTCTGAGTAGCCCAGTCTGATGGATTGCCCAGAACAAGAAGGTACTTAGTAGACCCAGACTAATTGGCAACCCTCGTGCTTCCTGCTTTAAAAAGTTCTCGTTGTCCTCTGGAGGGGATTGAACATTATTTATGCGCATACAAGTCCTTCTCTTGGAGTCCACAGTCTCTGGGAAGGTGGGGCCATGCCTGACTCACTTGTGCATTTGTGCAACTTGGTGCCTGGCTCGCAGAGGACATCAGGCTTGTTTGAGAGCTTGCCTTCAGCCCTGCACCTCCTCTGGCTTGGACTTGGGCGCTCCTTGGAAGAGCTCTCAAGGACATCAGAAGGGCCTGGGGTGCTTGGCACTGTACGAAGTGCGTGGGCCTAGGGTTCTGTGGACCATTATTTCCAAAGACAGCTGCCAAAATCCTGGCCAGTCCCCATGCCAGGGGGGGCATGGGACTTTGGGGGCATGCCCCTTTGGCATGCGACTTTGTCCCTCCTCCCATCTAAAGGTGGGGCCTGTTGGCTTTCCACTGGAGTCTGGGTTGGCCTTTGACCTGCTTTGACCAATAGAAGTCAAAGTGACGTTATGTCACTTCCAAAGCTTGACACCTGTCCACCTTGCAGTTACCATTTACTCTCTGGGTGTCCCGAGTCCATATAAAGAGGTCCTGTACTTATAGGAGAAACCACGTGAAAAAGGGAGGCCCAGGGGAATGAGGCCCATGAGCAAAGAGAAGCCTCGGAGGCTGGAAGAGCAGGAGCAGACAGACGAGCGAGGCTGACTCGGCTCTTACAGACGAAAGCGCAGCCCCTCAGCACCGCGCAACCTGTGCAACAGAGACGTGTCCTGACCGAGCCTGCCCAGCCAACCCACAGAATGGTAAGTAAATACAATGGGGTTTGTTTTAAGTCACCAGGTTTTGGGTTAGTTTGTTACTCTGAAACATAAACTGGCCTAAATTCAAATTCCAGTTCCGCACCTGCTAATAGTGTGGTGGTGAACAGAGGTTTTAGCCTCTTGCACATGCATAAGTTGAAAGTAATAATACCCACCTAATGACATTAGGAGTGACATTCTGGAGTACCTTGCCAGACACACCCCCTGATGTGGAATTGCCCAAAACCGAGGGGCAGGGTTGGTCTCGGGTGGCAAGGCTGCCCCGTGCAGGTTTGTCTGCACCCTCCTCCTTAGCTGATGGCACTGGAGGGCGGCACAGGACCCCAAGGGACCTGTCCAGACTCAGGTGTGCCTGTGTGATTCTACCTGGAGATTATAATCTGAGATGCCCAGAAATTGAAAGCAGACAGTTGAACTCTGGAGTTTTTGAGTAGAGTTGGGGCTGGTATCAGAGCCCCAGGGAACCAAAGTCACACATGAGTGAGAACTGAGAGGGTGCTGGAGCTCAGAGGAGGTAGACGAAGACTATCTGCAGGGCAGGTGTGCAGACAGAAGCCGAGAGAGGCCACCTGGCCCCGTGGGAGACTGGGAAGGGAGAGAGTGTCCGAGGATGACTTTCACCTCCCCTCAGATGTGACTCAATTTCCTGCCTTTGGCTCTAGGATATTCCCTTGTGCCCTCTTTCCTCAAGCTGGTGTGCGTAGGAGTCTGTTGCTTCCTGCCAAGTTATCCCTCATTAAATGTGAAAATTTAAGTAAACGCCAGACACACGGTGGATGTGCACTAAATGGTGGTTATTAATAATATTCAGTCTTTAAGGTAGAACAGTGTTTCTATCGCTTTGTTTTTTTTTAAAGCACACAAGAAGGAAACATTTACCTACTTTTCTATCAAAATATATATTTCTCCTTCTCATTAGATTTGATCAGCATTAACCTGATGCCTAGAGTTTCAGAAGAAACCAATTTTGGGGGCTGTTGTGACTGAGAAACTAACCTCTTTCTAAACTTCACATGTGAGCAGAAGGTGTTTTTCCCTTGGAGACCACAGCTCTGGGGGTGCGGGGGTTGTGGCCACCTCTGCCACAGAGTGTACCCCAGCTGCTCACTGACGATGTGGGGAAACTGAGGTCTGTGCGGGAGAAGCTTTGTTTCCTGGGTGTTTTCTGTGAATGGATTACTCAGAATAGGATTTTTCCAGAGTCACAGGCTCAAATGAGATGCCTCACAGGTTGGCTGCAGAGCAAGAATTCTCTGGAAAAGAAGGAGTCATAATCCTTTGATAATATTTTCCTAACGTCCACTAAGCACCAAGAGGAAGTTTTCAGCGAGTAATAAATTGTGTGTTCTCCTTTATAGAAAACCTTTCTTTCCTACCTTGGAGCAATAGCTCAACTTTTTTTTTTAATTTCAGCATATTATGGGGGTACAAATTTTAAGGTTTCAAATAATGCCCTTTTCCCCCCTTCCCCCACATGTATACCATGGAGTACTATTCAGCTCTAAGAAACAATGGTGATATAGCACATCTTATATTTTCCTGGTTAGTGCTGGAACCCATACTGCTAAGTGAAGTATCCCAAGAATGGAAAAACAAGCACCACATATACTCACCAGCAAACTGGTATTAACTGAGCAGCACCTAAGTGGACACATAGGAACTACAGTACTTGGGTATTGGGCAGGTGGGAGGGGGAGGGGGCGGTTATATACATACATAATGAGTGAGATGTGCACTGTCTAGGGGATGGTCACCCTGGAAAATAGCTCAGCTTTTGACTGACTGGCAATATGGCCTTAGGTAAACCATGGACCTCTCAGCCTCAGCTTTTTTATCTGTCAAATCAGGTCAGTGAGAGTTAACACCTCCTGGGGTTGTTTGAGAAATAAGTGACTGTCCACTCTGCTTTCAAGTCCTACCATGGGTCCTGGGCCACTGGCCCCAGGTGTCCTGCAGGTCCCTCCACTCCCAGGCCCCGGGGCAGGGGCGATCGCACCCCTCCTCATGTTGCCTTTGAAGCCTAGACCCAGACCCACCTCAGCAGGCACCTTCCTCCCAGTTATCTTTCCAGGGGAGATGATGCGTTATGCAGAGTCATTCATTTCTTGCCAAAATCTTCTCTTTTATGTGCTTCTGGCCTGGGATCAGGAAAAAAACGTGAATGTCCTAGAAAAGAGCCCTTCTCTGTGTTCCTTGTGAGCTCAGTGGCTCTGTCCCAGACAAGTACGCCCTGCAGTAAGGAGGGCCTTAGGTAACATAGCGGGCGGGCAGGTCCCGTCCCCAGGCCCAGCCCCGCCCTGAGCCCGTCCCTGGCACACCTGCCCTTGCACCATGCCAGGGTCCCAACACGCTCCCGCTCTTCACTTCCCCACCTCCATCCAAATGGTTCTCAGGAAGGGCTCTTAGGAATCCATGTCTACGTGAACAGCCAGCACCAATGTCACCACCCCAGTGGTCATTGGTACTACAATAAGGGACAAAGCTTGAAGTCAAAGAATTACTCTCTAACTGCAGGCTTTTGCCCATCAGTGGCAAACTGATGTTGGATTGAAGGCAGGGTGGGGCGAGGAGCACAGCAGAGTCTCACGACTCTGGGACTATTACAGCCTCATTTCTCATCACGGGCGTTGACCACTATATTCCTGCTCCAGACCCAGCCAGCAAACCCCGAGGGCCTGAACTGTGCTCAACCAGCAGAAATGTGGCCTGGGGTACAGTTTCTGACCTCTAACCTGCTAGAATTCTCCTTTACTATAAGTCACAGTTATAGGTTTAACCTCACTCAGTGCTGAATTTTAAAAGAATTGATTTTAAGAAACTACATGTCTTAATTTCAGGACACTCACATCTGGAGAGGGTCACACCTGATCTCCTCTTTCCCCAAATCTTCGACCTATACCTGATCCACAGACTGCAGTTGCTCCTTTTATAGCCTTTCTGACCTGGTACAGGGGTTGCCTGTAGGCTTGACCTTGCCCCAGCCTCTGGGCCAAGTCTGTGTCCAGTGCAGGCATTTAATGATGTTAACTCAGGACTTCTTCATGGCCTTCTCCTCAGCCTGGGCACTAGCAACTGTGCTCAGCTTGGCAGTGCGAAAGCCTGGGCTGTCACCCTTGCTCTTTATTTTAGAAACTATTCCTTTGCTTCCTGTTAATTCTCGCTCGCTATAGACACGGAAGACCTGTGACACTACCCCGCCCAGCAAATGTGAGAGCAGTTGCAAAATAGCAAAGTGCTGGCTGGTGGGAAGTATAGGAGACTTAGTACAAATGAAAAGGATCAAGGTAATTAAGATATACATATCTTGTCCATGAGGGATATAAAGAAATTAGTCTTTCATGTATTTGCCTCTAATCTTTACATATCAATCATACTTCTTTTCATGTTGACTTTAAAGCTTGGTACATGTTGGGAAGATTCAGTTACTGTTTCTGAGCCCTTCACACTTGGGTTTGAAAAAAGAAGTTGGACAAGTCCTTAATATCTGGAAAATATTCTACTGGTTCCATGAACCCTTCAGATGGACCTGGTGGGGTCCACTTCCAGTTCTCTGCCTCTAGCAGTGTAGAAAATAGAGATTGTGCGGCAGTAACTTGTCAGCTCACATTCTCTCATTCTTTCTTCCACGTTTGAAGCATGCTTCTCAGTTATGCAGGGACTAAGACCCAGTTTGGGAAGTTTAATGGGTTATGGGTCTTCTAAGATTGGAATCCAACCCATATTTGAAAAGATGGAGCATATGACTGCTATGGATAAGAGAGAGAACTTTGATTCATTCAATTTGAAGTATTTTCTGTTCTAAACATTTGTTAAATAATAACCCTGCTATTCCAGAGAAAGTGATACTTTACAAAAAGAAGATTCATCTTGAAGAAATTCAAATGTAGTTATAGTTCAGGATTTACAATTTCCTGATGGAAACAAATCTGTATAGTAATTTTTGAAAATGTGCATTTTCAGCCATAACTTGTGTTACACTGGGTTTCTTAATGCAGGATTCAAGACATCCAAAAAATGTCCCCAAATGTGTCCTGGGGGTGGGTCTCCAGGGAGCTCACAAGCAGGTCCTCCCTGCATCATGTGGCCCTGCCATTTTCTGCCTCTCCTGCTCAGTGATGGGGGGACTCCCCTCCTCTGCAGGTCTCTAAGGTGTCCTGCACTATCTCAGGTGTCCAGCAGTGAACCCCTTCTGCTGTTCTCTGCAGCCAGAGCCAGGCATCCCTGCCACTCCTGGCCCCACTGCCTTTCCTGCAGCTGAGTGTGCAGATGCCAAACGCCTCCAATCCTACTGTGGGAGCCTGGGGTGCTCAGGGTGCTCGGGCCACCCTGTATTTCATGCAGAGCTCAAAGCAGAGACCAAATCATGTCATTCCAGGCTCAACATTCTGTTCATTATGAATACCCTAACCCTAACTGTAACTGCCTCAGTAACATTTCTTTTATTTAAACTTTGAAACTGCTGTGAGAGTAAGGACTATGAGATCGGGTCACTGACCACCTTCCTCAGGAGCAAAGGTGGTCCTCAGAATAGGGTTAAACAACCTTGAATCGCTTAGTTCCTCAGACCAGCTCTGGCATAATGGACAGAATATTGCACGAATCAAGCCCCTGGCTTTGAGGTCTGTCTCTGCCATTTCTCGTTGGTTACCTTGGGGCAAACCACCTAACCTCGCTGAGCCTCAATTTGTTTGCCTGTAAAATGGGAGGGTCACACTGATCCTGCCAATCTCTCAGGGTCACTGTGATGTTCATGCCTCGTGGTGAATTTGAAAGCAGCAGTGGCTAGCACACACAGCGCCTAGAGCCTCCAGCCAGCAGGGTGCAGGGAAGGGAGGCCAGGGCTGAGCCTCCCTCAACAGGGCGGCCACTGCAGCTCTGCCCCCGGGGGCTTGCCTTGCAGTACTCTCTGGGACCACTCCTGTTTTTGGTGAAAGGTGAGTGTCACGTCCAAGTGGCCATCGTGACCACATGTGCACGTTATTTGGAGGAAGTAGAAGAAATGGGAACTTGGAGGTGATTGGGAAGGTCAGAAAAGGGGCAAGAGAAGGGGAGCCCACCAGGTGGGGTGTCCCTGTGGACAGCTCGAGGGTTCTTTGTGCGTTCCAGTGCAATGGGGCATGGCAGAAGACATGGGGTACAAAGCCGTTCCCTCTCAGGGCGTTGGACAGGGACAGGAGAGCATGGGACACCTCTCAAGCCCTGTGCGTTTCCTTGTCCTTTGCAGGTAAGGACACGAGCTATGTCGGCAAAAGCTGGTAAAATATTGCCCATAGGTAAAGAAATCACACATTTAAGAATAGTGTATCTAGCAAGACATTAAAAAATGGAGAGTGGGTTTTTGTGACTGAAAAATTCTACATAATTTTAAAATAATAAGCTAATTTAGTCAAACTGGTAAAAAAAAAAATCAGGCAAGACTTGCTCTTTGAATTCATACAGACCAAACAATTGACCATTTGTACACTCGATTTTTTAGCTGGTTTCTTTGTTAGATTGTTGGCATGAGGTCTGAGAGAAGAAAGCTGCTCAGAGATCTAGAGCCTCGCCAAGCAGTAGAGCAGTCGGCAGGTCCTCAGGCCTGCTGAGCCAGGCCGCGTGTCTGCGGTAGAGACAGGTGTGAGCCGCGTGTCTTCCCATGCACTTAACGCTCCCGCCCGTCTTGGCAGCTGCCAGTCCAGGGGTGTGACAGTTATTTAACACAAGGGAAACACCAGGGTGCCATCGGCATCCTTCAATAGGTACTTATCTGAAGTTGGCAATCCACAACGTGAGAGGGTGGGGAGATTCTGTTTCTATAAGCTTTCTGATACTCTCACTGTATTTGTAGGAAGAAGGAGCTCCCAGCAGCAAGGCTTGGATTAAGCTCTGAGCCAATCTGGCTGGGATGAAGGGAAATCTTTAAAACAGCAATTATACAGACTCACAGCAGTTTTTTATCTTTATACTGTGAATTTATAATAATAAGGCTCATATTTTATGATAGATGTTTCCCTCCATTATAAACAGTATAAAGCCTGACTCTGATTAGGAGGCGGCCGACATCACCCTGGAAAAAGCATAAAAATACCGAGTTACCCACTGTTTTAAAAGAAACAAAGGTTTATTTTATACGCATTTCACTCGTGTTTACTAAATTCTTATTTGAATGTAATAAAATTATAATAGGATGAGATAGGAAAGAAATTTTATAATCTCAAAAGTGTTTAATGAACAGATCTCAGAGATGTTTGTAATTAGCACCTTTTCTCTTCAACGTGAAAACTGATGCTCATCCCCTTAAAAACAGCTCATAGGCCCCCACCTTTGTTCATGCCATTAATCTGCTTATCACCAGCACAGACAAATGCAGCCTAGTGTGTCAAGGTGGATTCTCCATGGGGGATCTGGGTTAACAAGGTGTGACTTATTCATGCCTTCTTTTTACAAATCAGACTGTTGTATTTAGTTTGGGCTATTAATATAAAATTTAAGTCATAGGATAAAGTAATTGTAGAAATATACATTAAAAAATTAAAGTAGGGCGAAGACAGTGACTTCCCCTTTGTCACCTGTATTTTAGTGTCATGTGACTCAGAAGCCTGTCCAAGTCTCTCCTTTCCCATCAATAACACCCAGTTTTGCTTTGGGAGACTGTCCTCAGGCTTTCAGCTCAGGATGGGTTTTGATTGGATTAAATCCATCAGTATATGTGGCAGATTATATTTTCCCAGTTGACTATTCTAGAATGTTATTCTGGAACCTTGCTTGCCCCTCTTCCACCAAGAGGGTACTCACCTCTTAAACTTAGGTGGGTTTTTATGATTGTTTCTACCAAAAGAGTAGGGCAGAAGAGACACTATGATTTCTGAGGCTAGACTATACAAATGCCAAACACACCTCATTCTCCCAGAATGCTGCCATGCAAGTGGTCTGATTGCCCCAAGACCTCCATGTTGTGGGGAAGCCCAACAGGCTAACTGGAGAGACCATATAGAGAGGCCCCAAAACTACACGAAGACAGAGGGTACCCAGCTAACTCCAAGCAACCTCTACCCCTCCTCCCCACCACTGACTGCAAATCCATGAGGGGCCCCAGGCCAGAGTCATCCAGCTGAGCTAACTCAAATTCCTAACCCACAGAAACCACCAGAGACAATTAGATGATTGTTGTTTTAGGCCCTAAATTTTGGAGTGATTTGTTATACAGAAGTAGATAACCAGAACAGTATATCTCCACTCTTTGGCCACAGTGATTATTATGGGATAGACACACGACCTAATCCAGTCTAATCAGTGCAAGCCTTAAGACGTTTGCTAAGAATGCTAGAATACAGATATTCTCTTCTCTTCTTGGCTTGGCAATATGAGTACACAAAGCCTAGTGAGATGCTGTAGCCAGCTGACTACAGGAAGGGGAGATAGCCTCAGAGCAAAACCAACAACACAAAAGGAAGCAGAGCAGAAAGGGACCACGATGTCATCACTGAACCCTGAATGAAGTTGTGCCTGAAGCTACCATTTGACTTACTCATCACTCTTGAGGAATCGTCTACAGTCAAAAATTTTCAGAACTACAAGTTACCAAACACAGAATTCAATCCCTTGCTTGATACTTGAATCGTTCATATTTTATTCCTGATGTGTGACCAGTCAGACATTTGAAGCCTTCAACAACTGGTTCCACGCCCTGGAGAAGCCAGACAGTTGGATAGGGCATTGAGATCGTGATAACTATGCCCATTTCATCCCCAAGCAGCTTTAATTATTGAGCCAAAATCTGTCTCCCTACAATAGTTCTCATGAGTTAGAGTGGAAAATAATGAAAAATGCTATGTATAAGAAGAGTATGTAAGTTTAGCAAGTTCCTTAAGAAAGAATTTTATGATGTTCAAGTTGACAAGATGGAGAAATGTGGCCTGAATTCTGTTCTAGTTGGCCGACTTGACAATGGGTTGAACACTTTGTATCTGAAGAGCATTGGGTCATTGATGTACCTAAGCCAGTAGGAGCTGCTGATGTTTGGTCTCCTTCTGGTCAATATTGAAACCAGATACTGGGATAGGCCATTGAGATCCTGGAGTGGCATGAAGCTAGGAAGAAGAACTGTTACGTCAAATGAAAAATCAGCATCCCCAAATCTTTGAATATACTGTATTAAACAATTATTGAATCCAGCAAGATAAAATTTAAAAGGGATAACCATGAAGTTCTTCACTGTGGTCTTCTCCAAATCAACAGTAGATGTATAAGATAAATGAAAAGTGACTGAGTTCAGAGGTAACACGGATGGAAAGATTTAGAATTCTTTTTGTCAAAAACACTTGATGCCAAACAAAGGGGTTATGTAACTTTCTAAAAAGTTCATGTGATCTTTGGTCATACCAACAGACACACAGGATCTAAGTAAGGCTGTAGTCCTTCCATCCTCCTTCTGCTCAGCCTCCCCTGGAGCACGATGCTCACCTGCAGTGCCATGTGTTAAGGGGAAACTGATGGAGCAGCGCACACTTAGAACAACTGGTGTGTGGGGAGAACACTTTAAGCCGAATCTTAAGCGGATGATTAAAGGATATGGCTGCTTGCCTGGAAAGGACTCTGCAATATCTGGACTTCTGGAAAGTCTGATAAAGCCATGATTTTATCCCGTGGGGAAGAGCACTCTGAGGAAAGATTCACAATTGACTACCGACTGAGAACTTTAAAGCTACAGCTTCTAAAATATATCTGCCTTAATCTGCAGCTCTTAATCTATGCAGAGCTGGGAAATCTCAATGAGCTACTGCTGGAAGCGCCAGAGCCTTTCACCAGAAAAATCACAGAAACTTCATAATTTGCAAAATTTTTAGTTTTTTGGATCCCTCTGAGGGCCACAAATCCCACGCTGAGAACCTGTCTGGAACAGTGGGAGACTGAATGGATTGAACCTGCAAATTGTGGCATCATCAAAGCACTCAAACCGTCATTATGTTACTACATTATACAACATTCCCGTTTTCTCTTCTGCAAAGTAGCCAATATTATAAAGTCACATACTCAAACAGTGTTAGTTATTGTTATTTTGATGTATGTGGTCTTTACATATATCTTTGGGAGACTCAAAGTTTTAGCAGAAAGCAAAATCTGCTTGAGACCTCACTGCATTTCCAGATGCCAGCCCCCTTCTGATTGACGGCCCGTCGGCACTTTCTATTCCAGTGCAAAGGGAATGAACACAGGTTCATTGCAAGAAGTAAAAACTCGTGGGTATCCTCCAAAAGTCTGATTCCCATACATATCTTACAAAAAGAAAATAGGAAGTTTATTTATTGCCAACTTTTGGATTTTGTTCACATACTATTCACTAGATGGGCATGTTCCAATTTGCATGGTTGTTTTAAACACTGATCAGCCTTCGTTTCATTTATTAATGTCAGGTTCAACTAAGCTGCCTTAAGCAAATAAAGCGCTCATTCCTTCCAGGCTCTCATCTTAAGCTTAATACATTCCATATTCCTGGGTCATTTTCTTGCTGACATGAGCGAGCCCAGTTTTGCTGCCAGGCAAGACCCTAAGGTGGCAGAAGGCTGCCGACAGTGGCTGGTGCGAGGTGGCTCCGTTCCGCTCAGCTGAGGACTTTATCTGGTCATGATGCGTGGTACGTACAGACATTTCATGGGCTGCAGCGCAGAATCCAAGACCGTCTTCAGTATGAAGGGGAATGTGTAAAAAACATTTGTTTAAAAAAAATAGAGTGCTCTGGCAAGGTTGGGGGTGGGGGATGTGCTTTTTCTCTCTATGTTTGTAACCTGTAGAAATGCCACAGCCTCTAGGGTGGGCACAGAAAGGGCCTTGTCTGGCCCATGGCAACACTGGCTCCGTTTGGAATAAAACCCACATGGAGAGACGTACAGAGGAAACTATTCGGGAGTGGGAACTGGGTGTGTTTCAGACGTTAAGTCTGCAGAGAAAAATCTGTAGACTTTTCTTTTTTTGTTTAAAGAAAAACAAGCCCCTGGAAATGAACTTTGAGAGAATTCCTTTATGCAGGAAATCTGCCCAGAAGGGGAAAAAAGTGAAACAATAAGAAGCAATTCAAATAGTAATACCCACCTCCCTGTACTAGGAGCGAAAACCAAGATATAAGTTGGAAAACTGAAAAATCCACTAACGCTCTACTAGAGGGAAGTGGTGTGCTGGGGAGAAACTGAAAGTAGTTGTCCTTCACACTGATAAGTGGTTTCCTTGAGTGTGTAAATAACTGTTCCGTGTGTCCTCATGTGGTTGCTCCTGAGTGCATGATGCCAGTGGATGACAGTGGTGACCACTGTACCACGTATGGTCTGTTCACGTTCTCTCCTCTTTCCTTTCAGTCTCCCTCTCACTTATGGATACCCACATCTTCTGTCATCAGTGGACAGATGCCTGGCCCCAGTTGCCATTCAAAGAAAGAATAACATTGAGCTGGTGAGCTCAAACATGAGGGTGAGCTCAGGGAACATTCCAGGCCCTCAAATCCTGTAGAGCTCCACAAGAGTTCACATGCCTTCTCTGTGCCCCACGCTGCACACCTGGCACACGGAGAGGCTACGGGGCTGGCGTGGGCACAGCTGGGTTGAGCTCAGGGTGTTGCCTTCGGTGACACTGGACCTTGGGCAAGTTTCCTAACCCCTTGGTGCTGATGTCTTGTCATTTATCAAATGAAGGTTCAAGAAGGGCCTCTTTCATGGGGATGTTGTCAGAACCAACTGGATTAATAAAATCAGTATTTCCACCTTATTTCCATTATTGCCTCCACCATCCACCCAAGCGGCCTGTCTGGATGCTTCCCTCATGAAATGTCAGTCCCCCGCTATGCCGTGCTGCTCTGTGGTTTAGCATCTGTGGGAGACTTTTTTCCCACTCTCCAGCCCCCAAGAATCAATCATCTGACACCACCTTGTCAGCATATAGCTGCAGGACTCACAGCACTGGAGGAGAGAGTGGGCTCTTAAATGTTGTCTTTATCCAAACGTGACCCGTACTGAGCAGAACGCGCCGACCAGAGCTGGCCACGTGCCCAGGCAGTGTAAGGAGAGTAGGGAACGAGGAGCAGCACGTGAGTCTTTGATGGACAGACACCTGGCCCAGGCTGCATTCAAATAAAGCGTAATGGGAATTGTCCTCCTGCAGTGGGGCAGCTGGGAGAGCCCGTGAGTCCCGGGAGCCCTAGTGCCGCTGCGGCCTCCCCAGGCACCGTGCTGTTCTGGGCACCAGGTGACTCACGTGAGTCTTGCATCCCCCACGTGCCTCTGGACACCACATTTGGGAGGCTGGGACCTACCCCTAGGGTCAGACCTTTAAGTCCGTCATTCTCTCCAGTTTCATTTCCTCCTCGTCCTGGCTTATGATCCTTTCTACAAATCCAAGCAACTGAGTTCCCAGGGTCTAAAGGCCAAGCCTCCAGAATTGGAACAGTGATGATGACGTGCATGTCAAACTACTGTCTACACCCAACATGTCTGACTGCACACAGGGGTGAAAAGAGCCAATTACCATAACATATGCCACAATATTTTAAAAGCAGAGCTGGCCAATGAGATTGGTCAAAATCAATTGAATCGTGTGTGTGCACATGTTTGTATGTGCATGTACATGTGCATGAATTCACACATTCAAAATATGCACAACCTCACCTTAGGCTATGCTTATAATTCATTTGTTCACTTATTCAATAAATACTCCACAACCTACATATGTCCTTGCGCACCTTCTGTGAGGTTACAAAGCATTTTGCTCACTTAATGCACTTAAGTTCTCAGAGGCAAGATAAGAGACAAAATATTTGAGCAAGTGGCAGCTGTTATCACCACCTCCAGGGGAGGAGTCCCAGGAGGTCAACCCACTCTATGGTTTGCAGGTATTGAGGTTACCAAGAAGACACGATAAGACCCACACAGGCACTGGATGGAACAACACTTTACTCACAGAGAGGAGACAGAGCGTGACCAGCTTCAATAGTGGGTGTCGGTCCCCCATGGCCAGGGAGTTGGTCTGCAGGGGCCCCTCCTGTGCACAGGCAAATGACCTCAATCCCTCCCCTGTGGGGTCTGAAATACAGACCTCTGGGGCATCTCTGAGGGCCACTGAGACACCCACTTACACAGAGCAAAGTAGGACATGCTGGACCTGAAACTGAAGAAGATATACCCAGCACAGGCAGGGAGGGCTCCTTCTCTCCCTGTAAGGAAATAGTCCTGCCAAGGCCACTTGTATGTGGGGGTTGGAAGACTCTGAACATGGGACTACCTTCCCAACAAAAATTAAACGTGGAAAGTGGTAATGCATGTCTCAGAAGTGAGCCAGAGCCCTTGAAGATTTCCAGAATGGCTCCTGGCTTTGGCTTCAGAGAAGGTGGCATCTGAGCAGGCCACGAAAGGGCAGGAGGTAGCCAGGTAGAAGGAAGCAAGCTCCTCCTACGAAAGAACCTGCGAAAGCCTGGCACCATCTCGGCTCAATCCAGGGTGTGTGTAGGGAGCTGGGAAAGCCAGGCCTGGATTAGTGGGAAATAGAACAGGTACAGTCTTGAGCCCCCACTAAGGGCAAGGGATGGAGAAGATGAAGGCTGCTTGGACATTGCCATGGATTGAATTGTGTTTCCCCAAAAGACAGGTTGAAATCATCACCCCAACCGTGTTTGGAAATAGAGTTTTTGCAAGATGCAATCAAGTTAAGTCGAGGTCATTAGGGCGGGCTCCAATCCAGTAGGACTGATGTCTGAGTAAGAAGAGAAAAGACATAGACAGACACAGTGGGAAGGCAGCACGCAGACACACAGGGAGGCTGCATGTGACGACGGAGGTTAGTGTGATGCGGCGACAGGCCAAGGATTGCTAGCAACTACCAGAAGCTAAGAGAAGGCACGAAGCAGACCTCCCCGGAGCCTTCAGAGAGAGAGTGGCCCTGCACACACCTTGATTTCAGACTCTAGCCTCCAGAGCTGGGAGACATTAAGTTTCTGTTGTTTCAAGCCATCCAATTTGTGGTAATTGGTTGTGGCAGCCGTAAGAAACTAAGGCAGATGTGTTGATTGAGTCCATCCCTTTGAACCGAGGCCACTCTGGTGCTCTGTATGTGCCGAGCAACCTGGAGGGCACTTTCCACGGCTGCAGGGGCAGATGCTGCTCAGATGCTTTGGAGAGAACAACCATTGGCACCTTTCCTGGCACCAGCAAACTTGCTCATGAGGCAATTAAGCAGGGGGTGACATTGACTGCTCTTTTTCCTAAATATCTATGAGAAATGTTTGGGTTGGAAACGAAATACCCAACACATTTGTTTGGACACAGGGATGAAAAGAACCAATTGTCATAACATATGCCCCAACATTTTACAAGCAGAACTGGCTGATAAGCTTGGTCAAAACCAATTGAACGGAACACCCACTAACACCTATGATGACACCTTCTCCAGTGGCATGTGAGGTTCTCACGACCAGCCTGATCCTCAGTACATTTTATTCCCCATTTGCAATGTTTTCCTGTTTACATCGTCTCTCTCAGCCTCTAGGCAGATATAATTAAAAACTCTCATTGAATACATCTTCAGGATTCACATTGTTCAAAGATCTACATTCAACTGAAAACAACAGGACTCAAAGTAGAAGGACAAAACTTAGCCTAAAAGACTTCATAGCTCACTGCAAATCGTTGCTGTGTTTGCAAGGGCCACAGCACAAGCACCTGAGCGACCAGCCTACCCACAGGCTCGGCCGTGCCCTGGCAGCTGGTGCGGGTCAGACGAGGAGCAGAACCAGGATGGGCTACCTCATATTGAAAAGTGGAGTTTATTATAAATATACAAACCATGCTAGGAGACCCCAGAGCAGCCCATGACCATGCTTAGAGCACAGCAAAGCAGGTACAGGAAAAAAAGGTGCTATTTTTATTTCTAAAAGGAAAAATGATAACAAATTCAGAAAAAAAAATAGCCTACAATTCGGAAGGAGAACAATTGGAGTTAATTCATCCTTAGGTCCTATTATTATTTGAAAGGAGTTAAGATATTAACTTTAGACTTTTTTAATACTTCTAATCTCACAGGGCCACTGTGAGGATTAAATAAATTAATATATGTAGAGCACCTATAATATCAGTCACATGGAATTTGTTTACCATATATATGTTTGTAGATATTTATATTTATATATTTATATGTTTTACTACCATAATTATTATTATCATCACTATGCAACTATTAAAAGAAAAAAATTAAGTATATGACTCTCAGCCTTGTAAAAGGTATTAGAAAACACAGGACAAAAAAATCTCAATTTCAAAATGATAAAAATATTTTTTAAAAAGCATAGCAAAAATGAAAAAAAGCAGCAGGCACAAGATAGGGATGTAGAGAATATCTCTAGTGTATAGCAGTAATCACAGTGAGCATAGATGGACTAAACTCTCTAGTTATAAAACAGATAAGCAAACAGGGTAACAACAAGCACAGAAACAAGTCAGTATTTGGTATTTATAAAAAACACAACTAAAACGTAAAGACCTGGAAAGTTGGAAGAAAAAGATGGAAAAATATAAACCAGGCAAATATAAACAAAACTCAAAAACCCAGCAGCTATATTAACATCCAATAAATAGACTTTAGGACAAAATCCATTTTTAGTGATAGAGGCATTCACTACATACAAAAGCTAAATTCATCAGAAATGTGCAATCCTAAATTGTATTCATTTGATAAAGTAGCCTCAAAATTTGATAGATTTATAAAGAGAAGCAGACACATCTACCATCATGGTGTGAGAATTTAACTTATTTCTCTCAATTATTAGTAGATCAAGCAGACCAAATTAAACATAAAAATATAGAAAAGTTGATAAAACAATAAATTAGCTACATTTAATGGATATTTATAGAATTAGAAATTAGAGAATATATATTCATTTCTACATTCTACACATGGAATATCTACAAAAATTAGACCTCATCCCAAGCAATAAAGCATATCTCAATAAATTCAAATAACTGGAATCATACATAACATGTTCTTTGACCACTATGCAATTAATATTAATAACAAAAATGAAAATTTAAAAATACATACATTTGGAAATTTAAGAAGTATACTTCTGAATAGTGTTTAAAATAAGAAACTACATTTAATTTAATGGAAATTTAAATTACTGAAATTCTGTTAAAAATGAAAAATAATATATACCAAAACTCATTGGCTACTGCCAAAGCAGCATTTTGAGATACATTTATGCCTTAAAAACTTGTATTAGTAAGGAAGAAAGGCAAGAACTTGAGGAGCTTGAGTATCTAACTTAAGAAGTTAGAAAAATAACTTCAGAAAAGAAAATAAAAAGAAAAAAGGAGTGAATAAAAATAAATGAAATGTGGTTCTTTAGGGAGGTAAATAGACAAACTTTTGCTGAGATTGATCCAAAAAAAGAGAAGTCACAAATAAAAAATATTAAGAATGAAAGGGGCCATAAACAGCTATAACATAGATGGTAAAAAAATACTATGAATAATGTTATGCAATAAACATGAAAATCAAAAGCAGTTCCACAGCTTTTCTGAAACTTGAAATATGAAAAAGGTGGCAGTGCAGATTACTAGAATAGGATAAACTACTCTAAAAATGCCCTTGGGACCATTGTTACCCATATGAGAAAAGTAAAATCAGATCCCAACCTCACACCATACATAAAAATCAATTTCAGATGGATTAAAGACTTAAATATGAGAATATTTAAGTAAATATAAATATTTATATTTATAAATATTTTTCTCAACCCTTAAGAAAAAAATGCTAGAGAATATCTTTAAGATTTTGGCACTGGGAAGTTTTTTTTAAATACAGAATACATTAAGTATTAACTATAAAAGATTAATTATAATCAGCCACATTGGGATAAAAAATGTCTATACATCAAAAGATGCCAAAAAGAAAGTGAAAAATATGCCCCAATCTAGAAGATATTTTTAGTAAATATAAGTAACAAATGATTATTACTCCTCATATATTAAAAATTTCTTCAACTTGGCAAGAAAAGACAACCAGTAGTAAAATAGAATAAGCCATGAAAGGGTATTTCATAGAACAGGTAATATGAATGGTCAATAAACATATGCAATATGGCCAATGTCATTTATGAGGGAAATGTAAGCAAAGAACATATGAGATATATTTTGACTGAACTGTATTATCAAAAATCAATACATCTGAAAATACCAAGTGTTGGAGGAGTTTGAATACTGTACAGTCAAAAGTGTAATTGGTACAATCACTTTGGGAAACAACTTGGCATTATCTTGCAAAGTTGAGGACATGATAAACATCTTTTCCAAACCAGCGATGATATTTCTAGAGAAACTTTTGCACATGTGCACCAGAAAACAGAAACAAGGATGTCCTTAAGAGTGCTATTCATAAAAGCAAAAACCTAGAAGCAATCTAAATGTTCACTGTCAGGACTGGGTAAACATGTTCTGTTCACATAGCATGGAATATTAAAGAGCTAGGAATATGAACAAACTCTAGCAACATGTAACAAAGGAAGTACATCTTGGAAAAAATTCTGAGTGTAAATAGCAAGTCAGAGAATGTTGCATTCACTATGCTACTATTTGTATGAAGTTCAAAAACAGGCAAAACAAAGCAATGTATTGCTCACAGATACATACCTCAACCATTTTTTAGAAGGAGCAATGATAAACCCAAATTTCAGGATTTTACTTCTCATAGGTCAGTCAATCAGGAGGAAACACACAGGTCATTTCAAAGGTATTGGCAATGATCTGGTTCTTAATGATTCTTAGGTTGAGTATTGGGTTCCAGATGTTCCTGTTATAATTAGGTTTTACAACCCATATAGACATTGACTAGATTATTTTGTATTAATGAAGTATCATATTAAATATTAGGCAGAAGCCAAATCATCCAGTGACTTGTTGGTCATAGTAAAAGTTTTAGACTTCATTTTTCCACTTACGCAAGAGGAAAAATAAGGTAGAGGAACTTAATTATTTCTCATGAGACTTTTCAGCATCTGAACGAGTCAGATCATGAGCCATCTGTTTCATCATGACTGTGAAACTCCTTTGTCTGAAAAATAGCCCCCTCTTCTCTTCCCTTTTGTCAGCACCCCTTTTCCCTGTGCAGCTCCCTACCAAGGCTCCAGCTGATGGTTGGGACAAGACAGTCTCCCAGTGGATCTGTGGTTAAGAGAGACTCACATCACACCGACCACATCACTCCTCCTCTCCTCCAAAGGGTGATGACCATCACAAGACTTGCAGCTTAGCATGGTCCCCAGAACTCTATTATAGGAAGGTGGGCTTCTCGGGGCTTGTCTGAACCCACAGTCCTGGCCAACCAGGCACGTGGGACCTGCCCGTGCACCAGCCTCTCCCTCTGGTGAGCTTTGTGAACTCACTGACTTTCACTCTGCCTCCATTTTCCTTTCTTTAAATGAGTCATGATCCTATTAGCAGGTTCTGTGGAGCCATTGGGATTTACACTCCATAAAAACTGCTGGGAATATGAAACAGAAATGTCCATGGGAGCATGTGAGAATGGACAGTGGAATATTTCACAGTCAGCTCCCCTTGCCCTACTCCCGTCCTGGGTTTAGGTCAGTTTGGAACCTGCCACTGAGTGAGCTGGGGCCATGATTAGTCATAATCACTTGCAAGGCAAGGAGCAGGATCTTTCCCAGCTGTTGGCCAGGGTGGAAGTTAGTGCTGGTGTGTGCACTTTTCAAACAAAGTGAGTGGGCCCAAAGCTCCTTCAAAGGCTGTTGTTTTGCATGTGCACAGGCCAGTTTTCAACTGTGAATAACTCAGCAATTGGCAAGCGCCAAAACTCATGACTGAGTTCATGGGACCAACTAAATATGAACATGATTTAATTAAAAGGCACTCTTTCTGTTTAAAGGAGCCATTGTAAAACTCAAACTAGGAAAGTTAAGTTCAATGCCCTAAAGGGACATTTTGGTATCAGTGATATAGTTGGAACAAATGGACCAGACAAGAGGCCAGTGACCAAGTCCAGGCCAGAGGCAGAGGACCAAATAGCATAGCTGTGGGCATAGTGGTGGGAGGGCACTCCCATGATTGAGGCTGGGTCTTCCTATCTCTGCTTTTTCATGCTTATGTCCAAGCCCATCTCTGTCCCATTCCTGGGCTTTGTCTGTCAGGTGAATGGGAGCATGGTGATGCAGTTGCCCTGATCTCTTTTGGTTTCCTTTTCCAGGGAATATCTTTTTACTTTCAGTCCGTGTGTATCCTTAAAAGTGAAATGAGTCTCTTGTGGGCATTGTTGAGTTGGGTGTTATTTTTTTTAAAGCATTTAGTCAATCTGTCTTTTGATTAGAGAATTTAATCCGTTTACATTTAAAATAATTATTGATAAGTAAGGACTTAATTTGGCCATTTAAAAAATTTGGTTCCTCATCTACTTAACAATTAATTTTAATATGTACCATGTGAAAAACACTAATAATATTTATGGTGATAAATGGAGAATAAGAAATGCATGGCTTCTGCCCTCACAGTGACCTCATGGGACCATTGTGAGGATTAACTTTTGTACATTGCCTGGAAAATCTTAAGCCCTGGATAAATTTTCGCATTTCTGATTATTATTATCATTATGATGATAATTGTACTTAATTCTATCATGATGTTGCCATTTTAAATGGTGTGATAAGGGATCTGCCTTAATTTTTTTGTATAAACTTGTTTTCTCTCACCGTTACGTATTATATCCTGTCCCCATTATGAGGGATTTCACCTAGTTTTCTTTCTTAACTAGGTAGAAATTATATTTATCATAGGCTGTGAGTACATTTTAATATGTTTAATATGATATAAGGTGGGGTCATCAAAGTAAGAGCTTCTAGTGACACATACACACAAAAAAGACTTAAAATAGTCCTGTCTGATGCAGCTGGAGATACTTTCCTGATGAGCTGTCCAAATGGCAATTTCCCCAGCCTATCCTGAAGGGGCCACCCTCGAGTCACACAGATTCAAGGTTCCCTTTAACTCCTGGGCTTTCGGGTTCAGAGTGCATGGCTGTCTGTACATTATTACAAGTGTTGTCCACTCGGGCTCTGTAAAACCCCTTTATCTTAAAAGAGCTGTTGACAAATATTAAGGTTTGTAATTTTGCAATTTTATTATTTTCTGGCTGTTTAATCGTTCCTTTGCTCCTTTCTTCCTCTCCTGCTGTCTGTCCTTTGTGATTAGTGATTTTCTGGAGTGGTATGCATTAATTCCTTTCTCCTTATCTTTTGTGTATATACTATAGGTTTTTGCTTTGTGGTTACCATACAACTTACATAAAACATACTGTAGTTCTTTTTTTTTTTTTTGAGACAGAGTCTCACTCTGTTGCCGGGGCTAGAGTGCCATGGCATCAGCCTAGCTCACAGCAACCTCAAACTCCTGGGCTCAAGTGATCCTGCTGCCTCAGCCTCCCAGGTAGCTGAGACTATAGGCACGAGCCACCATGCCCAGTTAGGTTTTTTTCTATATAATTTTACTTGGCTGATTAATTTCTTTCTATTTTTTTAGTAGAGATGGAGTCTCGCTCTTGCTCAGGCTAGTCTCAAACTCCTGACCTCATCCGATCCTCCTGCCTCAGTCTCCCAGAGTGTTAGGATTACAGGCGTGAGCCACCATGCTTGGTAGTTCTATATGTCTATTTTAAGTGATAACAACTTTAACAACTTAACTTGGATCACATACAAAACTCTACTTCTTTTACTCACCCTATTTTATATTTTTGACGTCACAGTTTACGTCTTTTTATATTATGCATCTAATAAGTTATAGCTATAGTTATTTTTAATACTTTCATCTTTTAACCTTTAAATTAGAATTAAAAGTGATTCATTCATACATCACAATTACAGTTTTAGAGTATTCTGAATTTGACTATATGCTTACCTTTATTAGTGAGTTTTATAGTTTCATATGTTTTCATGTTACTAATTAGCATCCTTTAATTTCAGCTTTAAGAACTCCCTTTAGCATAGATTGTAATGTAGGTCTAGTGGTGAGGAAATCCTTCAGTTTTTGTTTGTCTGGGAAAGAACAAACGTTTCCGAAGGACAGAATTGCTATACATAATATTATTGGTTGGCATGTTTTTTCTCTCAGTACTTTGAATACATCATCCCACTCTCTTCTTGTGTGCACAGTTTCTGCTGAGAAATCCACTAATAGCCTAGTGGATGTTCTCTTGTTTTTGGTAAGTTTCTTTTTCTCTTGCTGCTTTCAAATTTCTCTGTCTGTGACTTTTGACAGTTTGGTTATAATGTGTCTCAGTGAAGTCTTCATTGAGTTGAAACTATTTTCTCCCCAACTTTGTAAAGTTTTCAGCCATGATTTCTTTAAATAAGCTTTCTTTCCCTTCTCTCTCTCTCTCTCTCTCTCTCTCTCTCTCTCTCTCTCTCTCTCTTCCGGTTCTTGGAATTCCATAATCTGTATTTAGGTCTCTTGATGGTGTCTCACAAATCTGTAGGCTTTCTTCATTCTTTTTCATTCTGTTTTCTTTTTTTCTCCTCTGACTGGATAATTTCAAATGACCTGTCTTCAAGTTCATAGATTTTTTCTTCTACTTGATCAAGTTGATGTTCTCTATTGCATTTTTCATTTCATTCACTGTATTCCTCTGCTCCTGATTTCTGTTTGGCTCTTTATGATTTATATGTCTTTGTTGAACCTCTTTTGTCTTTCATGTATTGGTTTTCTGTGTATCATTGATTTGTCTATCTGTGTTTTCTTGTAGCCTGCTGAACTTCCTTGAAACAATTAATTTGGGTTATTTGTCAGGAAAATTATATATCTATTCCCTTTGGAGTTGGTTACTGGAAAATTACTATGTTCCGTGGTGTCATGTTTCCTTGATTTTATATGTTCCTTAAAGTCTTGTCTTGTTGTCTTTGAATTTGGGGCAAGGGTAATGCAGATAAAGTGTAAGTGTTTTTCTTACCCTCTTCAATGCATTTATTCTTGGAATTTTACTCTCATAGTGTGCTGAAACTTCTCCACTAGACTCTGAAACTCCCACAGAGTACTCTTGTCCATGGGTGCTTGTCAAAATTAATGTTTCTGTGGGGAGATGATGGTAGAAAACTCCCCTTCTGCCATCTCACTGACATCAGTCTCTCCATTTGAATTTCTTAAATAGTGTGAGACCAGGGCATGCAGGGCTTTTAGTTGTGCTTGGGTTGATGAGCATTGAGTGTCTGTATTTGTAATGTCTTAACCCTATCATTTGAAAGTTATGTTCTTTATCCTAAGCCTAGCTCTTTTGATCTGTGCAGAAGTTTAGAGAGAATGCCCTTTGCTATAAACCATGAGCATCATCTCTGGCTGTTGATCCAGGGTGAATGCATGGTCCCATCCTAGGTGTGGTAAGTGGAACCCCATCCCTGTCAGCTCTGGGCTCTTTGTGCTTTGTTTTTGCCACATTTCCTGGGCTGGGGCTTTAATACTGTCGTTGAGCCCAGCGCTGAGTCAGCAGCATAAAGTAGAAAATGCGCATCTCACCAAGACAGTGAGAGTTCCCTTGGGCAGAAGCACAGAACAGCCTCTCTGTGTCCTCATCAGGGGAGAGTGTGTAGGGCACTGCCCCTTATTCCACAGGTGTGCTCTGCAGCGGAAGGTGAGCCGTGACTCAGGGGACACCTGGAGTGGGATCTGGAGTGGCTCAGTGAGCTGGCTTTGAAAGAGCCTGTGACGCATCCCCGCCCATCCAGCCCCACCCCATCGAGCCACAGCGTCACCTTCCTCCTTTCACACACTCTCACCTGGCCTCTTCCCCAAACCACCTTGGGTTCTTGTACCCTCTTTTCCCTGGAGAATAAATGGGGTGGAGGCGATGGGAGAAGGGCAGACGTGGGCTGAGGGTGATGGAAGCTGGGCCTGCAGCCCCCCAGGGACCCCCTTTACCCCACATTGGCCCTTGGATATTCAGAGGAGGGGCAGTCGCGGCCACAAGGTGGCGTGAACTCCTTCCCATGGAATGTCCTCACCCGCAGGGGGTTTTCTCACACCAGTGACTTTGAGCCAGGTGGCCTGTTGTAATAAGTGAAGGTTTCTGAACAGAAGCTTCTTTGTTGGTAGCCAAAGCGTGGCCTAGGTCACATTCCTACCCAGTTGCATCTCTGACTCAGCTTCTGCCAGACAAGTACATGGAAGTAGGTGAAGGATCCGTGAAACCAGATAAAGTCAGAGCAGTTTCAAAATGCTTGTCTTGAGGCACATTGAGAAGAGGCCAAAGATATTCAAGTAGTTATTTGGTCCCCAAGGCCTTGAGCCCACATCGCACCAGATTAACCCTGAGGTGCAGACAAGGCCCCCATTGCACACACTGGCCTGAAAGAGCTACAGGAACTTTTGATAGAGAGAGAGACGAGAGAGACAGAGGGGAGAGAGAGGGAGAGAGAATCAGGAAGTGATATAGTAGAAACCTGAACCCAGATGTCTGTTCTTCAGACGATGATGTGTTGTGATTGTTTTTTATTAATAAATCATGATACTATTCCAGACCTATGAAACATGCTAACAACATGAATTAATGACAATGAAATTTTTAAAAGCATTGGTTCTGCAAAAATGCTAGAGACTGACTTTTGAACATACATTCTCCTTCCTTCCAAACACTGGTATTTCTCCTGGGGGGGATTTCTTCTCATGAGCTCAGCCACCACTGAGCCATCAACAGGCTGGCTCGGCCGGGTGAGGGGGCTCACGCCTGTAATCCTAGCACTCTGAGAGGCCGAGGCGGGCGGATTGCTTAGGTCAGGAGTTCGAAACAGGCTGGCTCGGTAGCTTCCAGAACAGGCTGGAGGGCAGGTGGGTAGCATGTGCTGAAGCTCATTTGCTTGAGGGCGTTTTCAGGTGAAAACACCCTTCTGCGGCGACCTTGCACCACATCTGCAGATGGCCACAGAGCTGACCTGCCCAGTCTTCCCTCCATGAACCGCTCAGCCTGCAGCGCCAGTTTCCCTGGATTTCTGTTCCAAGTGGTGACTGCGGTGTTAATAGAGTCCAGCTGGTGTTTATCACTGTCATGGGGCCAGAGAGAGGGAAGGAACCAGGAGACTGGACTGTCGATGGGAGAGCAAGGGCAGGTCCCGTCAGAACCACAGAGCTCTGGCTTCTGTCCTCTCTGCCCGGTATGTGTGGCCACAGTCTCAACCCTGGCTGTGCTCCTCCCCGCCGTCCCCACCCTCGGTGAGAGCTGGTGCGTATTTCTACGGCCTCCGTTGGCACCACTCGCATGGGCCCCAACTCCCTGTCTTGCGTTGCTATGTGATGTCTCATGGCTGTTTTCCTGTATTGTTAGCCAGTCTCTTGTGGCTGTGTGTCTATCGTATTGTCACTCGCTCGTTCACACTGTACATCTGTCTTGTCTTTCCAGGAGAGCTGTGAGCGGCGACGGTGGTTCAGAGCCAGCCTTCGGAGTTAACCAGACCTGGGTTGGAATGTCAGCCTGGTCACCGCGTTTATCAGGGTAAGACAGGGCGTGCTGTGGTGACACTGTGGTGGGCCGACAGGATAAAGGTTTATCCCTCACTCATGTGACACAGGCTAGGAAACTCTCTGGAATACATGGTTCCCTGCAGCAGGGGAAGGAAGAAAGGGAGGAGCACACTAGCTTCTCACTGCCTGCACCGGAAGTGTCGCCCGTCACCCCTACACCTGGTCCATTGACCAGGAACAGTCATGCGGCCCTGGCCTTGCTGTTACTATAAATGGAGAGAAGCATGGTTGTCCGGTCAGCCCTGATTGCCTGCCATAGTCACTTACTAGCTATGTGACTGTGGACAGGTATTTCACTTCTCTGAACCTCGGTTCTCTTAATTGTAAAGAGAGATGCCCTGTAGGTGTGCAATGGGATCACGTGAAATGATGTCATGTAGGGTCCCCAGCCTAATGTCTGGCTCAGAGTGAATGCTCAGTGTGTTTTGTATATGTAGTTGTAAAGGTTATGGTGATCTAAGTATAAGGGTCATATTTTCTACTTCTTTATCAATAATCCTCTCCCCATATTATTCAGTAAGATAGAAATAAAAATAAAATAAATTTATTATTATCTAATTTGAGAGGATTAGAGAATATAGAAAAATATGCCTGTGTCTAAAAAAGTCATATGTATTTACACATTCATCCATTTATCATGAACATATTTTGCATATGTGTAGCATATCATGTCCTCTGTTAGGTACAGAGGTACAGGTATGAATATAATATTCTTTCATCTCAAGGATTTTCCAGGCTTGTGTAGGAAAAAGACAGGAAAGAATAGCACAACACACTATAAATAATACATAATATGATACAATGTAAAATCCACTAAAACAGGTACAGACAGAATGTGGTGGAAATACGATGAAGGGTTAGAAGCAGACTCGAGAAAGAGGGAAGCAATCACAGAAGAGAGAGCCAGGTCTTAAAGGACAACAGAAATTCACTTTGAAAAGAAAGTGGGATGGTAACCAGGCACATCCTAACCACAGCAGTAGTCAACTGAGTACCGAAATCGGATATCCACGGCTAGAGGATTGTATTTATGTCTAAGATTGTGTCTCTGGGAATAAATCCTCTCCAGTTAGTTTACACAGGAAAGAACTTATTACAGGTCATTAATTGGCTTGTGGAATCTTTAGAAGTGCTGAAGAAAGAGACCCCATTGAGTTTCCAGAACCGTGCTGCAAAGGCACATTGCAAAACTGGGCCTCCAACGGGGCATCTGACTCTTCAGTGATGAGGACGCTGCTGGCTCCAGAACAACTCCCTACGCCATAAAACATCACACAGAGCAGGATGGAGGGCCGCTGCGAGGCGTGTGGAGGCGGCCACAGCAAACAAAGTCTGACGTGTCTGCTGGCTCCAGTACTGGCCACGATGTGAGCTAGCAGGAGGTATTCCCTTCTCATAGTCAACTGACGCCCAAGACAAATGACTAGACCCTGAGACTTCTATAAACACTGATGTAGAAAACCTAGGCACATCTTCACCTGTACTTACCAGCAACAACAGCAGATGGACATCTGGTTTTCCTAGGCCACACAGGGGACCCCAGACACAAGGGAGTCTGAGAAATGTGGATTGTAGTTCACTGACCCTGGAGCAAAGGAAAGTGCTTGAAGCAGAGTGGAATAACGAATTGAGAGTTAAGAGCAAAAACACATGGATAGATACAAATAGCCTATGTAAGTTTTACACATCTTCCTTTTGACTGTACCCCTTTATTTTTATGAAATGTCCCTCCTTGGTAATATTCTGTATTTTAAAGTCTAGTTCGTCTCACATTAATACAGGCACATTCGTTTTTATGTGTTTGCCATTTGCTTGGTCTATCTTTCTAGCTCTTTTCTTTCAATCTATTTGCACCTTTCTATTTAAAATATGTCTTGTACATACAGTAGATAGTTGGATTTTGCTTTATTTATTTTTATTTCAGCATGTTACAGGGATTTTGCTTTATAATCTAGCCTGACAATTGCTGCCTTTCTCTCTCTCTCTGTTTTTTTTGCTGAGTCCTGATGCAACAATCTCTATAGTTTAATTGGAATGGCTTAATTCTTTTGCATTTAATATAATTATTGATATGGTTGTGTTTAAATCTATCATGTTGCTACTATTTGTTATTATGTGTCCTGTTTTCTGTTACTTTGGTCCTTTTTCGCTGCCTTCTTTTGTGTTAATAAAATATGTTTTAGGGCTGGGCATGGTGGCTCTCACTTGTATCCTAGCACTTTGGGAGGCTGAGATGGGAGGATTGCTTGAGGTCACCAGTTTGAGACCAGTCTGAACAAGAGCAAGACCCTGTCTCTACAAAAAATAGAAAAATTAGCCAGGCATGGTGGCACTTGCCTGTAGTCACAGCTACTTGGGAGGCTGAGACAGGAGGATCACTCGAGCCCAGGAGTTTGAGGTTGCTGTGAGCTACGAGGACACCAACGAAATCCAACCTGGGCGAAAAATAAGACCCCCGTCTCAGAAAATATATATATGTTTCAGTATTTTGTTTTTTTGGCTTTTTAGCTCTCTTTTAATTATTTTTAATAATTGCTCTAGTAATTATAAGAGAATACTTAACTTATAACAGTCTACTAATGTTATGCCACTTTATACTTTATATTTCACACTTCACAAATACCAGAATCTTATAGCTCTCCATCTTTTCCTCTTCAACTGTCAGTCATTTATTTTACGTATGTTATAAGCCCCATCTTACAATGCTATTATTTTTGCTTTAACAGTTATTTGCCTGTTACAAAAATGAAAGGGAAAAACCCTAAGTTGTTTGATCAAATGTCCACCCATGTATGCTTATGCTCTCAATCATCTTTACAGATCTGAGTGTCCATCTGGTATAGTTTCCCTTCATACTAAATAACTTCATTTATTGTTTCTTGTAATGAAGATCTGCTGGTGATAAATTCTCTAAGGTTTTATTTATCCAAAAATGTCTTAACGCTTCCTCTCTCTCTCTATCTCTGCCTCTCATCTCAGAGCTCTAAAGATCTCACTGAGGTCTTCTGGCCTCAACTGTTTCTGAGGAGAAGTCAGTCATCAGTAGAATTATTGCTTCTCTGAATGTGATGGGTCATTTTCCTCCTCCGCTTTTAAGATTTTTCATTATCTTGCTTTTCTAAACCTTGACTAGGATTTTTCTTGGCATGGTTTTCTTTTCCTTATATTATTTGCTAATTTTTTTCTTCTATCTGTAATCTGATCATTCAATTAATTTTTCCATGGTAGATTTTGTATTTCTCACTTTTCAAATTTCTCTGTTTTTTTTAAAATAGCTTTAATTTCTCTGCTGAGATTTCCTATCTGCTTGATCATTAAGACCATATTCTCTTTTAAGTCTTTGAGCATATTAATAATAGCTGTTTTAAAGTCCTTTTATGTTAATTATAAGAACTGGCTCATATCACACTCTGTTTCTATTTACCATTTTTTCCTTGATCATGGGTCAAAATTTCCTGCTTCATATGTCTAAAATATTTGTTAATATGCTGGGCATTGTGGATGATATTGCATTAAAAAGTCCTTAATTTTTAGAGTTGTTCTTACTCCTAAGGAGTTGCCATTTTGGTGGCCCAGCTGAATACCTGGGGTGTTAATGAAGTCTCTCTACTCTGGCAGGGCTGGAATTCCACTGTCTTCTAGAACTGTGCATCTCTTGTATCTCTGTCCCTCTCTCAACCCTGTAGCAGCCCTCTCTGCTAGGGCTCTTGGACCAATGTGCACTCAGCCCTTGGCCAAGGACCCCCAGAGAAGCATCATATAGATTTCTACCCCTCCCTGCTCCTATCTCCCTTTCTGCCTCTCTCCTCACAGTGAAACACTCTGATATCCTGAGCCATGAACACTGGAATGTGCACTCTCAGCTCACCAGGACCACCTTACTCTTTTGTTAGTCCTACCTCCTGATGTTGAAGTTAGAAAACTGTCCCCAAGCAGAGAGCCAAGGTGAATGTGGGGCTCACCTCATTTATTTCCCTTCTCTCAGTGACCCCAGTTCTTCAATGCCTAGGTGTCAATGCCTGAAAACAATGTCCCCATCTATTTGTCTGGCTTTGTAATTGTTTCTGGTAGAGAGGTAATTCTGGCATGAGTTACTCCAATCTGGCCAAAAGTGGAAGTTCCTCTATGTACATTTGAAAGGCATATTATAAAGACAAAAATCAAGAAGTAATCATCTTAAGGAAAACTCTATTAATTTTAACCCAATTTGAATAGAAAACACTTTGTGCTTTTATAGATAATATGTAAATATGATTTGAAAAATTATCTAAATATAAGATGTGTGTATTATGGTTTCTGCACGTAGGTGTGGTGGGCAGGAAAATCCTTGTGTGGCTAACAGCTTATGGAGATTTTAGAATGAGTTGAAGAACCTTAGTTTCTCTCTAAAATATTTTCCAGGGGTGAGATGAATGCTTTCTTTAGTTCTAACACCAGATCATAGGTTGTCTAGACCTGGGAAGCTTGGACTGTCATAAAATTAATGACTTGAAGAGAGATCATTGAAATAGTATGAAAGTTTAAGATGCAGATTTAGAATGAAGCTGCTGTTACATTTCAGATGCTAAAGGGAAGTGTGAATCAAAGAGAAGACAGCTATTTATTTTAGTTGCTTGAACTGTATGGAGTGAGAGTCTGACTAACATTCCAGAATACCACACAACCACCATCCAACCACTGTGAGTCACACATAAACCTTCCGAGAATCTCGTTGTTGAATGTTCTTTTTGCTTCAGTGGTCAAACGTGGGCTCTCCAAGAACAATCTAATGCGCCAGCCACATTTCAATAGCCTTGAATGCAATGAAGTTTTAAGAGTTCATGTTTAAAGGACTCATAACAAAGACCCCATAAAAAGGATGTACTCTTGCCACCAAGTACATTTAAGAAAGTCTGCATCTTTAACATAAATAAAAAGAATTATCAGTTCTCTGTGGTTAATTCACGTATAGGTAATTTATTCCGTGTCAAATTTAAATTATTGTTTCTTATTAAAACGCTAAGAATTTTGGTTCAGGTGGGACATGTTAGAGCACCTAACCCTGAAAGATATTTGGTAACCAGGCAAAGGCAGACCCTTACCTGGGATTATAGAGACTTATTAGGATTGAAGCCAAGGTTATTGTTAGCCTTAGACCTTAAATTATTGGCCTTAAATTTATTGTTCACCTTAAACTTATTAGGCTGAGGCCATGGTTGGGGTGTGACTGACAGAGAACATCATAGACCATGTGAGTAGTGGTTAAGGCTCAGACTTTAGAGTCAGACCTGTCCGGATTACAGTCCTGACTCTGACTTTGAGCACATTAACTTGGGCTCTCAGAGAGCAGTTTCCTCACCTGTGGAACATTGACCATAATTGCACTGACGTCTCAGAACTCACATGATGGCATCATGCTTGCGAGATCCTGAGCACAGCTCCTGAAGATCCTAATGCTCAGTAAACAGTAGAGTTATTGAGATGAAACAGGCACGTTGCATGACTTCTCCACAAGCCAGTACATTACTGAGAAAATAAAACCAATGCTTTGTGGTTTCTGTAGCACTTATTGTAGATGCCAGTGGGCCGTAGGTGAGATATGAACAATTGCACTCTCTCTGTCTCTCTCTGTCTCCCCATTCCCCACCCCACCTCCAGAAGATCTTTGTTTTCTTCAGTGCCCGGGCAACCTCACACGCATACAGTGATTAATTAGGACCTGTCCGTGTCATTTCAAAATGCTTGTGTTGTCCTGCTAACCAGATGTGTGCAAACACTTTTAGGGTAAGGGAAAAATTCACTCGATTCACTCTGAAATTTGTAATGGGTGGGCAAGTCTTTGTGGGGCTGGAGGGGGGACATCCCTTCCTCTGAAAGCCCCAGGAAGGCAGGAGCTTCCAGCAAGACGACGACCACCCGGCTTGCTGTCTCCGTGAGCTACTGCTCAAAGGATGCTCTCTAGAAAGTGTGATCCTGGGAAAGGCTGATTTTAGTGCTTGGAATTTGTTTGCATGAATAAACAAAATCCAGGAACAGTGAATTTTATTATCTGTTGATCAAGTGTCTGTTTAATTAATTAATTTAGTTCATGTGAAATCGAATAAAGTAGCTGTACCCACTGGCTGGCCCGGCAGGGCTGTGGAGGATGGCAGGGACTTCAGGGGTTCTTTGCAGGACCCCAAGGGAAGTGAGACGGGCCAGACCACTTTCATCTGTTGCCAGCTTTCCCCGGGGCTCTTGGCCTGCAAGCCTGATGTGGGGGTTCCGTTCCTGCTCCTTTCTGTGCTGGCTCCTTCCTTTCCAGACCCGCCCTGCTCCTCTTTCACTCTCCCACCCTCCGGGCAGTCCACAGTCTCCCTGGCCTGGGAACCCTCTGATTTTGGGGTCCTCCTGCCATGGCACAGGGCCGCCCTGCTTCCTTCCCACGTTGTGGACTATGCCTCCCTCCACCTCGCAGCAGAACTTCCTCTGTCCTCTGGCCCATCCCAGGCATTCTGCTGGGGCTCTAACTAGCTCATTTGTAAAAAATCAAGTGCAATGCATTACTTCCCCCACTCGCCAAAATGTGTTAGTATGTTAAGGGAGGACTCTTAGAGGAGCCCTGCTCCAAAGTAATGACTGTCCTTCCTAATATGGGTACAGAGAATTTTTGGTGAGTGGGTGGTGGTGGTGGCTTTTGGGGCCCCTCAGCTCACACCACATATTCGCCATGTGTGGGGAATGATGCTGTGTAGAGACTCTAGACACAAGTTCACACAGCAGGCTGGCCTCGGATCTGGGCCCCGGACCTAGAACCACCCTCCTGGGTATGGTGACTACCACGGGGGCTGCATCTGTGGCTCCGTGGCCCAGGGACAACTGCAGCACAGCCCATGGTCCCAACGCAGCTAGAAAGGGTCTCTCTGTCTCCCCTGTGCTCAGGCCAGAGGCTGCTGGAAGAACAAGGCACTGACGCGCTGAATGTGACATCTCTGTGGGGCCAGCTGTGGCGCTGGGAACAGGAGGTGTGGATGGGCAGTGGGGTTAAGAACAGAAAGTCCCTTCTTCCCTCCACAGGTAAACTGATCTCCCTGTTCAGCTGCCTGGAGTTCCCTGCTAGTTATTTCCTAGGGTTAAAATAACAGACGTCCCCGCACAGGGCGCTGCGCCGGAGAGTCAAGTTGACTCACCGGACTGCTGGGGAGGACAGGCACACAGCCTGCGCCCTGCTTCCAGCCCGTCCTAACCTCAGTGGGGTGGCGAGTGCGGTGGGTGTGGTTCTCCAAGGGCCTTCCCGGGCACCCGGCACCAAGCACCCAGGGAACCTCCGCAGCCCCTGCCCCCCATCAGGGCAGGAGAGCTGGGGAGGGGTGCGTGTGGAAGCCCTGGAAGCCCCAGGTCCTTCTCTGCGGCTTCTGGAAATGCCATCAGGGGCGTGCTGAGGCGCTGCATAAAACCTGGCAGAGTTTGGCTTCCAAGGTTGGTGTTTCTATGAAAAAACAACACTGTGGTTGCTCCTTGGTGACATTGCCATCAGAGCTGGACACATCCTGAATGTTCTTAGTCATCTCTTCCCTTAAGCGTCGTCGTGCTATTTCTGCAGGTTGACACCCTCAGTCCGTGGAGCCGTGACTCCTCCTGGCGCTGCTCCACTCTTCCCTCAAGAGGGGCATGCATTTTGTTAGGTCACGGTGTCGTGATGCCCTCGAACTCACTGTTCAGGTGCCAAGTCTTCACGGAGACCCGGGCTGCCCTCTCTGCCCGGGGGCCTGCCACGCGCCACCACCGCACATGCCACGTCTTGCCTGCGAGATGGGAAGATTTGGAAATCGTATCTGGTGCCATAGATACAAAATTATGCTCTTCATACAGTATTTGAGAAACTAGAAAAAAGAAAACGTCAACATTATTTTTCATACGCCCTCCCCAACCCCGTCCACCTGGGGCCTGGCAAAGGTGAGCTTTGAGGCAGCGACAGCACCTGGGTGACCGGAGCCTGGATTGTAACAGGCTCCACACGGGGCGTCACCTCTGGGGATGGAAGGTGCCTGAGCAGGCCAGGCTGTGCCGAGAGCCCGTGGCGGGTTGGAGAAGCTGTGGTTCGGAGAGCAGAGGAGGGCGCGGGGCCGGTGCTGGCGTCCCTTGGTGCTGGTGCTGAGGGTCCCCGGACCAGGGCAACTCGGTGCCCAGATCCCAGAACATTAGTCATTCCTTATGAGAGGATGGCCGTAAATCTCTTAATTATATCACACATTCCCCAAGCGAAGGAGCTCTCCCAAGCATCTATATCAGAGAGTTTTCCTTGGGGCCCGAAAAACAAAGGGAAAAGCATCATCGTCCCTGCGAGGCTGAGCACAGCGCCGTTGGCCGCTCCGGCCGACATGCAGGAGCCATGGTGGGGACGCCAGCAGTGACCTCAGCGTCCAGCTCCTGCTCCCCTACACGGGGCCCCCGGGCCTCCGGGGCTTGACCTGGACAAGACCCTCTGCCTCGAGGTCCCTGAACCCAAGCCCGGGAACCGCAAGGCTCCCTGTCCCGGCTCGGAGGAGGTCAGAGGTAGAGACTTTATTGACTCACTGTGGACTTTCCAACTTGGAAGCCAGGATTTTCTTCCCGTATATCACAATAATAAAACATAATTACTGCTGCTATTGAATTTTCATGCTACCCACACCAGGTCCAGACATCTGCATTAAACTAAGCTGGAGGACCTTTAGCGAAGACTTTCCACAGCTGCAAACTCTGCAAAAGCTAGGAAATGTCCAGCAGCTGCTGCAGCCACGAAAATATCACAGGAATGGAGACGTTTCAACATGGGAGAGATGGCCGATTACACACTATCATAAAGGCCTTAACAAACGGCAGTTTCTTTTGGGTGACTCTATAGAAATGAGTTGGGAGCTGTCAGTGAGAGCCTCAGAGATAAAACCATCCAAAGACCTCGAGTTTTGCAAAGTGCCCGCCAGTCATCAAGAGCTTGGACACTGGGCCCAGAGCCACGGCCAGCCTCTGCCGCTGCCTGCAGAAGGCCCCTCCCTGGTCCCCGACATGTGCAGTTTCCCCTCCTTTTCTTTCTTGTAGAGCTTGCAGCTGACATAGGCCCCAGGGCTCTCTGTTAGGGACAGTCATTACTTACTGACTTCTGAATTATTAATGGCCAAATTTAGGAGGAGAGATGACTTCTTGGACTCCTTTTTTGTTTTTCAGAACAGCATGATCGTGTCTCCTGGCCCCTTCTTTGTCTGTTAAATCCTCCCCATCCTTCCAGGGACATAAATCCCATGTCTTCAGCTAAGCTCTCCTGGGCCACTCTACCCAGGGCTGACGTCCCCCTGCAGTCAGCTCCTGGGGGACCTTATTCCTTCTGTCATTCATTTGGAACACGCTGGGTCTGGTTGTTGCGAACTTTTCAGGTCCAGAGTTTCTCTCTTCAACAGGTGGAAACTCCTTGAACACTAAGCCCAGGTGTTACATCCAGTTCAGATCTGCCCTCCTGCATACCCTGCCGCCTTCAACGCACACACCACGCCCGCCCAGGTGTGTGCACGCACATGCGCACGTACAGCCTCAGAGTGGAGACTGAGTCCATCCTATGAGTGGTGCTGATGACTCAAACTGCTTTGCAGACTAGCATGTGTCCTTTGATATACAGTAATGCTAATTTTTGCAAAAGAGAAGTTTACTCAGAGTGTTATTTTTATGTAGTTTTACTACCTTACTACTGCATTTATCGAGCAATTAGGATGTGCCAAATACTACCCAAGATTCTTCAACTCTCCTAATAGCCCTGCAAGGTAAGAATTCATATGCTCATTTTTTTAAATGGCCAACTGTGACTCAGAGTGGTTAAAAATTTGCAGGTAATAAATGATGGGATTGAGATTTATGCCTATTTGCACCCACCAAACCATACCGGTGCTTCCCCGGGTCGACCTCGCCCTCCTGGGCTGCTGCTGCCTGTGGTTCCTCAGAACAACCCGCCTCCCTGTTCTCGCTCGGCCTCCCAGACGCACGGCAGGTGTGACCCTCCCACTTAGGAATGGAAGTGAGACATACAATTTCAATATGCCACGCGCGAAAACACACGCGTCCTCTAGCTTCTCCTCGCCCTCTTGGCAGACACTGGCCATGGAGAGCCAGGACGCACACCTAACACCGCGTCCTGTTGTCCCAGGCAAGTCACTTCACCTCTGTGGCTCCCACTTCTTTGTTTTAAACAGAAGAATAAAGTACTCAAGACATCGAATTGCTAGGACATTACATGACAAAATGTTCACTATCAAATCACCTGTACACTCTGAATCATGCACCAATATAATGCATTACTACGCTTACTAAATTTAGTTGCACATGGGAAGAGAAGTAGACAACCATCTGTCTTAGCAAGGTTTGGGTGATGACCTGATGAGAGACAGGGGCCAACAGGTCTTCGGGGCTCTGCTCTTATATTTTGAAATAAGAGTTAAAGAGTAAGTGAGTGCATTTGGGAAAAGGAAATGGGGAACAGACAGGAACAGAAGTGAATGGTGCGTGCAACAACTCAACTGTGGTGGGGCAAGGACCACTAAGAAAGACGTCAGTGCACAGATTCTTGCTTCCTTGAGTGAGCGTCCAGCCCCGACACACACCGGGAAGGCTTGGGGTAGGGGTGGGGGCACAGTGGGGTAAACACAGCCCTCCCCTTCCAACAGAGTCCTGCCTGACAGGAGTTTGCACATTGCCCTCAATGAGCTTGGAATAGGAATTTGCAGGACGAAAAGCAATAAATATTTGGTGAGATTCACTCTTGGCGTCTTGTAGATGTCTCACAAATCTCCACGGCTCTCCTGCAGAGCCTCATGCACATTTATTCTGATGCAAATGGTGGGGAAAAAACCAAAACTCAATAGTACTCACTGTCTTTGTATTTTTAATTAACTACTAAATACAAGGTCTTGTATTCTGAAAATTATTAGTGATATAAGTATCTGAGTAAATTGGACACTCAAGGATTGTTTTAAGTACAATCCTACATTAGGGTTAGCTTCTAATTCTTTTGACTTCATTGTAAAAGTCTCTGCTATACACTTGATTTTAACTAACAGTTTAGCAGGAGCACACTGTGTTTGTTAGAAATACTTTTAGGTCCAAACAATAGAACACCACCGGACTGAAAGTGACTTAAGCCGTAAGGTGGTTTTAATTATCTAATATAACTAGAAGTTCAGAGGTCAGCTTCCAGGTCAGTGCAGAAGCTCAAACACTGTCATCAAGGATGCAGACTCTTCCTGTCTTTCCAGTCCCAAGGATATCAGCCTTGAACGCTTAGACTTGTCTCTCAACATTGCAAAATAGCTGCCACGGTTTTATTGCATCCTTGTGCAGGTGTGTTTAATATAGGAACAACAAAAAAAAGCATGATAACAAAAGGCATTTCCTATTTATTTATTTATTTATTAGAAATGAGTCTTGCTCTGTCACCCAGACTGGAGTGCAATGGTGCCATCATAGCTCACTGCAGCCTCACACTCCTGGGCTCCAGCAATCCTCTTGACTCAGCCTACTGTGTAGCAGGGACTACAGGCGCACATCACCACTCCTAACTAATTTTTCTTATTTTTTTGTAGAGATAGAGTCTCAATGTATTGCCCAAGCTGGTCTTGAACTCCTGGCCTCAAACTATTCTCCCACCTTGGCCTCTCAAAGTGCTGGGATTATGGGCATGAGACACTGTGCCCAGCTAGGAATTTCCTTTTAATGACGGAGAAAAATATTTCCCAGAGGACTCGCCAGCAGATTCCCCTCCACCATCTCATGACTGGGTCTGGGGCTCACGGTCACCTCTAGGTGCAAAGGAGTCTGGGGAAACAAGTGCCTGGCAAAGAGGAAAGACTGTCATAATTGGTCTAAATCAATCGTGAATCATTGACTGGAGCTGGGCATGTTGCCACTCTGAATAAAATCAAGATTTAGTTAGCAAGGAAGAAGGTTGGAAATACTATTTGGTAGACAGAGATTTTTATCAGAACCAAATAATTCAGCTCCAAGGTTTTAAGTTCCAGTGGAGATGTAATCACCTTTATTTGGCTACAAGTAAACCATATGTCCCAAAAGGCTGATCTTTTACTAAATGACTATAGTGAGGGAATTTAATATTTATGACAACAATAGAATTTGAAACAAGAGAAAAGGACGTTGGATTGGTGCTTTGAACCAACAATAACAAGATTTAAGGGGAATTTATTGGTCTATATTTATCAAATATCTCTATATATTCAGAGTCATGAACAAGATATTCTAAATTAATCCAAATGAGTCACTCATGTACATTTCGACTTTCTTATGAGACAATGCAATGATAAATTTTGGTGGAGTGTATCTGAGGAACAAGATAGGTAGTTATTTTATAAGTCTGGAGATTAATATTGGCACAAAACAGAAGGAACATTTTCATAAAAACGAACAGCTTGTACAACTATGCTAATGAGTAGCAGGTCCCTCAGGTTCAGTGCTTAGAGGAAAATGCTGCCGGAAGAAGACAAATGCTAAGTTTAGCCCCTTTATGGAGATTAGCTACCTTGAAAAAGTGCATTTGCTTTGGGTTATAGTGGTGAACAGTTAAGAATGTGCAAACACTTAACAAAATGCATAACAGTTATTGCAAATACCTTTAAGCGATTCTTACTTTCCCTTTCCCTTGCTTTTTCCAATTATTTTTTTACTTTTCTGGCTATAGCGTATGCAGCTTATAAACCATCTCCAGTGCTATCTGATGCAAGTGGTAGTGTATAAATAGTCAATAACCAAACTGAAAACATAGACTTCATATATGTTTAGTGACATTGTGAATATAAACCAAAGTCTTTTCCCTTCCCTTTTATAGGCCAATTAAACAATTGTGAAAGTGGCTCTTGTGTATATGAAGTGGACCTAAAAAAGCAATGAGAAATCAAAGTACCCGTATTTCACTTCCAGAATGGTAAGGTGCTGCCCGGGCCGCTCTTCTGCTAAACAGGCATAACTGGGGAAAATGCAAAAGACAACAACCACTTGAAGTCGCTGGGAATTACTCTAAGGGCATACAGTATGCAGAAAATTTACTTAAGAATATCTATGAGAAATCAGTAAGAACAGTAAGAGTCTGTGTCATTTGAACCACGACCCACTTCCTCCTCCAGACTCCATCCCAGGTGGGCATGACAGACTCCATCCAGGTGAGTGCAGCCGAGAACACAGGGTCCTGCTCCCCTCAGTTCTCAGTTGAGGGTTATGGCATCTCCCAGGGAGGGGCAGGCTGCCAGCGTGTCTAGTCTTCCCCGGCTCAGTTGCAAAGACTAAATTCTGGGCAGGCGCAGCTGGGTCAGGGAATCCCTTCCACCTGTCCCGCAGTCAGTCGTGGCACTGAGAGGACTGGCCCAATTTGCCTTGACTCAGCTTGTTCATAGGACAGAGGCTCCATATTGAGAGAGACAGGCTGGGGAAACCAGAAGCTGCCATCCCATCCCGGGCCCTGCTCCTAAAGCAAGAGTCACTTGGAGAAGCAGCCACTATCCCCATCCCCAGCTGTGGAATGTGGCTCAGAGATTTTGCCCAGAGGGGGAGGCAGGCCTTCCAAAGATCTCTTTATCTGAAACTTAATGTGGGGAAGTTTAAGCCTAAAGACACTCTCATAAGCAATGGAAATTTCAGTGGTCATCAAGTAAAAGGAGGCTTTTTGGAGAGATCCAAGCTAAACAATAGCCCAGTTAGTTTGTAAGAGTGAATCAGGGAAGAGACAGCTAAGAAGAGCCCTCCTGGGGTCAGAGCAAAGCTCAAACTCTGACTGCAAAAACTACCCCTGTAAAAGAACCCAAATGTAATTGGATCAGACAGTGAAACAATTTATGCCCCAGGGTATTATTGAAAGCAATGGAACAGTCAAAGAGCAGTCAAGAAGCAGTTAGTGGATGAACACTGGGGAGGAGGGAGGCTTGTGGTGGGGTGGTCAGGGAAGGAGCCTGCTAGAGGAAGCAAAGCCCCATTCAAACAGCTCCCATCCCACCTGACTGCTCACGTTCTTCTTTTTACTTTGCAGATGAGTCGGAAAGTTTTATTTCAGAAACTTAAATCAAGCCAGTTAACTGAACATAATGATAGCAGTAAAAAGGGAACCAAAAAGTAATGCTAGGAGTAAAAAGATAACTGAGCAAATCAGTACACAGCAACCAGAACGACACTCAGAGAGGACAGGAAGAAGTGGTGCCATTACTTTTCTCACTGGTAAAAGGAAAAAACAATAACTGCACTGCCCTCATGATGCTTGGGCTTCTTGTACCTTTGCTGTTTCATGATGAATTATATTTGTAGCTGTTTTCTGCCAAATCATTTGTAATTCCTTGATTCTAGTCCTACCTTCTTCCTATCTGAGACATTCTTATACTCTCCTCCAGAGTATATCTAGAGTGATCTAGAATGATAGAATCCCAAAAGGCAAGAAACCACACCAGTCACATAACGTAACCACCTCCTCAGAGCATGAGGTGCGACCTCACAACACAGCAGTGAGGAGAGAAGCATGCTGGACTGGGAGTTACAAGATCAAATTTCTAGTTCCATCTTGGAGTCACGATCCACGAGTTGCTTTGGAGAGGGACTGCTCACATTCTAATTCTGCACCCTCTGAGAAGCAACACAGAGGCTTCAAGTCACAAAATAGATAAACAAGCAAACAATAACAGTAACGCTTGGGGAGAGGATCAGTACAAAGACTTGCTACGAAAATGTCCAGTTGTCAACAAGAAATTGTGAGACAAAGAAACAGCAAGGTGTGACCTACGCGTTCAAAAGCAGGCAGCAGAAAGTGCTTGCGCAAGAGACCAGATGTGGAGTTAACAGAGCTATATAGGAGTAACGTTTCTATATCTCACTGGAATTAAGTTATTGTAAATCTGAAATAGATTCTGATACCTTGAGATGTAAACACTAAGAATATATACATATACACACCCCTTGGGAATAGAGGAACAAAAAGAACATGAGACCTACAGAAAACAAAAAGTAAGGTATCAGATGTAAACACAACTATATCAATTATAACATTAATTGTTAATAGACTTTGAGTAACAGTCAAATCAAGAGGGAGAGATTATCAGACTGGGTAAAGATGCAAGATCTAACCATACGCTGTCTACAAGAGACACTTTAGATTCAAAGATACGAGTAGGTTGAAAGTAAAAGGATCGAAAAAGACCATGCCAACAGCAACCATAAGAAAGATGTACTGACTTTACTAATATCAGACAAATAGCCTTTAAAACAAACAAAATGTTACTAGATGTAGGAATATTTTATAATGATAAAAAGGTCAATGATATAATAACAGTTAAAAACATGTATGTACTTAAACAGGGAGAAATAGACAATTCAACAATAATAGTTTGAGACATTCATACCTAACTTTCTTTTTTCCTTTCTTTTTTTTAAAGAGACAGATCTCACTCTGTTGCCCAGGCTGGTGTGGTGATCACAGCTCACTGCGGCCTCCTACCCTTGGTCTTAAGTGATTCTTTCACCCCAGCTTCCCAAGTAGCTGGGAATACAGGCATATGCCACCAGGCTAGCTAATTTTTTTATTACTATTATTTGTAGAGACAGGGTCTCAAAATGTTGCCCAGGCTGGTCTTGAACTCCTGGCCTCAAGTGATCCTCCTGCCTTGGCCTCCCAAAATTCTAGGATTACAGTCCTGAGCCACTGTGCCTGGCCCATACATAACTTTCTGTGATGAAGAAAGCAAGTAGGCAGAAGATGAAAAAGAAAATAGAAGACTTGATCAATACTATAAACCAAGTCCAGGGAGCCCTAACACACATCTATAGAAAATCACACCCAACAATAGCAGAATAGACTTTTTTTCGAGTGCACATGGAAACTTCTTAAGGATTGACCATCTGAGAGGACATAAAACAAGACTCAATACATTAAAAATGATTAAATTAATGCAAATTATATTTTCTGGCCACAATGGAATAAAATTAGGAATGACTAACAAAACGAAATTTGGGAAATTCACAAATGTGTGCTAATAAAACAACCAACTGTTAAATAACCAATGAGCCAAAGAAGAAATCATAAGGGAAATTAGAATATGCTTTGAAATGATTGAAAATAAAGATACTACACACCAAAACTTATGCAATGCAACCAATGCAGTGCTTAGAGGAAAATATATAGCTGTAAATGCCTATAATAATAAAGAAGAAAGATCTCAAATTTAAAACCTAAGCTCCCACCTTAAGACACTGGAAACAGAACAGAAAACTAAATCAAAAGTGAGCAGAGGGAAGGAAATAATAAAGATTAGAGTGGAAATTAGTAAAATAAAGAATAGGAAAATGATGGAGAAAACAAATGAAACCACAAATTGGTTCTTTGAAAATATTTTTTTATTCTAATCAAAACAAAAAAGCCTTTAGCTAAAAAAGTTTATGTGTTTCAAGAAAATGTAATCAGGCCGGGCGTGGTGGCTCACGCCTGTCATCCTAGCACTCTGAAAGGCCGAGGCTGGAGGATCACTTGAGCTCAGGAGTTCCAGACCAGCCTGAGCAAGAGTGAGACCCCCGTCTCTACTATAAATAGAAATTAGCCAAACAACTAAAAATAGAACAAATTAGCCAGGCGTGGTGGCGCATGCCTGTAGTCTCAGCTACTCAGGAGGCTGAGGCAGAAGGATCGCTTGAGCCCAGGAGTCTGAGGTTGCTGTGAGCTAGGCTTACACCACGGCACTCTAGCCCGGGCAACAGAGTGAGTCTCTGTCTCAAAAAAAAAAAAAAAAGAGAGAGAAAGAAAATGTAATTTAATTTCACTCTGCAGTCTACACTTATGTCCCTCTAGAGCCACATTTTCTGGATAAGATAGAGTATAGGAAGTGAAGCTGAGGTTGATAATTGCCTGACACGGATCGCATTGTAACTAGCTTAGGTAATAGCTGCATATGCAGCTGGACTCTTAATGGGGTTCTTAGAACTTAGCAAGAATGGGATTAGGGACAAATCAGACCACAGTGGATTGTTGAGCCAGAACAGCTTGGAGGTGTTGGCCAACCCTGAGATTTTCTAATTTTATAAATATCAGCAAAAGGTCCAAATTCACATATCCCAAATCTTAATACATCTGGTTTCATAAATCTGTTTTATTAAGATGTCAGGAAATACAGCAACATTTGATAATAATCCTTTTTTTTTTAAAGTCGCAGCAATACACAATGCTGAGAACCATTCAGTTGAATTTAGCCAACATTGCCGCATGCCTGCCACACATGAAGATTTGGGTGATCAAGGTAGCCACCAGGCACACCTTTAGGAAATACAGATGAACAGCTAGGTAATCTGCTTGAAGAAAGGCTAGAAGTTAGGCTGGATCACTGGTGGTCTTTTCTGAGCATTGCAGGGGCTATCAAGCCAGTTGCTTTACCACAGCTAACTGCGTCACTCTCACTTGCTTATCCCGTTTTGGACAAAACGGTCATTCCAGCTATCAACTTCTGCATTGGAGGACAGGGCTTCTGTGTGTCCCCAGCAGCTTGCACGGAGCCTGGAACGTACATAAAGGTGTGCAGGTGTAAGAGCAATACCACCATTTTTAGTGCCTGTCACGTGCCAGTCACTAGTCGTGCATCTTTGTCTCTTCCAAAGCTCGTACAGAACTTTGTGCCCGATAATGCATCTTCATCATCTTCACCTGCTTGTCACCATCACGCACAATAGGCTGGATGCTTGCTGTAGCCCCGGTACAAGCCCTCCTTGAGGTCTAGCAAGGTGGTTAAAGATTGCCTGGGATGATTCCTGGCTCAGCCACCTCCTAGCTGTGTAAGCTTGGGCAAGTTACTTAAGCTTTCTGTGCCTCAGTTTCTGCTTCTATAAAATGAAGTGAATGATAATCCCTACGTCTTGGTTTATTAAAAAATTTGATGAGTTGATACTTGAAACGCACTTAGAACAATGCCTGGCAGATAAGAAATGCTATGTGTTTCTCAAATAAACAAAATCAGCCAGCGAGTTAAGTCTCCCTTTTACCGTGTGAAGAAAGAAGATTAGTTTGCTCCAAATTTGACAGCCTTTTCTGCCAACAGCGTGTGCTCCTACCAGAGGGAAAAGGCTAATGGACCTCAGATTTCCGATGTGAGCGCTGAGGCCAAAGCCTTCTGCTGGTCACCCCGTGTTCACCCCCACTTAGGACTTTATTCCCTCCCAGGCACTGGGTTGGGAGCAGCCCCAAAGCCGCCTCCCCCCACCTCCTCCCCCACCCCCCAGCTATGCTTTTTGCTGACTCAGATATTTGATGAGTATTTTGTCAAAGCAGAAACACCGCAATGAAAACTGACGACAGAAACAGCTCTGCTATGGCTCTGTGGCCCCTCTAACCAAAGGCGACAGGCAGCAAACACAGAGTCCAGCTCAAACCGACCTAGGTGAGACTGCTGTCCTGGAGCTCCCTGTGGTGCCCAGAGCCCCAGGACACCCCTGCCTGGGGCCCTGCAGACCCACAAACTGCCGTCAGAGTGGCGCCGGTTGGTGACGCTGCATCCTTTCTCCAGTGCACCCAACTGAACTTTGACACCCCTTATGCCCTGGGGCAGGTTTGCTGCAGGACGTGAGTAGAGTGCACTGGAGCCTGGATACCCCCCGAAGCGTGTTCTGCTAAATTCCACGCTCTGAGGGATCCCAGATGCAGCAAGGGAAAAAAAAGGATGCTCACTTAAATTTGTATTTCAGATGAACAACAACTAATTTTTTAATATAAGAATGCCCCATGCAATATTTGTGAGATACTTACACTTAAAATTATTTGTTATTTATCCGAAGTCCATATTTAACTGGGCAGCCTGGATTTTATCTGGCAGCCCTTCATGCTGGAGAAGACTTAGCAGGTCAGCTAGTATTTCGCTGGGGGGACTAACCCCCTCCACGAATGATTTCCTACCTGTAGGGCCGTGCTCTGCTGCCCAGGGCGTAGGGAGCAGAGGAGGATGGTGGTGAGCAGCAGAGGGTCACGCAGGGCTCCCGGGTGGAGCGGCTCTGCCCTGCGCAGTCGTGCGGCTGGACCAAAATCCCACCAACGTAGCAAAGTTTATCTTTACTTTGGTTCTCTGCCTCTCCCGAAGAATCATTTAATATTCTAAAGTACTTGAACTTATCAGGAATCCTCCACCTTGGCAACTGGCTGGCCCCTTTTAGCAGGGAACTCAGCACATGGAGTTTTCTTTGAATCTAAGTCTTACGATACAGAGGGATATGCACTGAGGCACACTTATGTATGCATGCCTGTGCTTTTACATGTTATCTCTTACTCCTACTCTGGCTGAGGCCAGTATTTCCTCAGTGATGTTAACATCAGACTAGCATTTAAGGATATTGTAACATCTCTATAAAAATAAAGACAGCATTGTGAGTAACTGAGTTCCACCTGTCATACATGATGTTTAGATGTCCAATGACAGCTGTGCTATACAGACAGGACGAGTTACATGGCTTGTGTGGGTGGGAGGGGGAAAGGAGAGAGGAACGAAGAAAGAGGAAGGAAGAAGATATGGAGGCAGGACAGAGAAAAAGAGCAATAGGGAAGAGTATGCCCAGCACCTAATTTCTCATCAGATGAACTTTCCTTTAACAATTAAGCTTTTTGTCTTTTTAGACTGGATGTACAAAATCTTTGAAAAAATAAAATCAGTTATTTGGGAACACAAATAAGAAATCCAAAGCACAATTGAATCCAAGTGGCCAACCTAGAGTGTTTATAATATAGTGAGTCTTTCTCTATATGGCTGATATATGTTGCAGATGTAAATATATGTAAGTAAAAATATTCACCTGTAATTAAATATAACTAATGAGATTTTGTCCCCCAAAGAATTTAAGGATATTATATTTTTTGTGACGTATATTTGTGCATCCTTGAAAATGATTATGGAAATAATAATATATCTTGGAGCCAGGCTTTGTTTTCTGATTTTTTTTCTTACTCCTCAGCATGCCCTGACTGCCCTTGGGCTTTGTAGAATAGTGACCCACACAACGCATGTACCTGCCGTGTGGGGCGCACCCTCCGTCTCCCCCAGACAGCGCTCTGCTGCAGTCAGTGAGCTCGACTACCCGGCACTGCAGAGAATTCACCCCTTTTCTGGCTTCATGGCCGAGTGACTTGTGCAGTCACACAGGACCTTGTGCTCAGAAGGGCCTTGCTGTCACCAGCCTGCAATTCTTAGCAGTTTTGTACTTGGAATCCCTGTTTTCATTTTTCCCTGGACCCTGACAATTATGCAGCCAATCCCTGGTTTATGCATTAGAATATAACAAAAATATCAAAAATAATAATTACAGTTCCATAGACAGCTTAGAACTTACCTCCTAAATTGTTTAAATTTTTTGATACTTGGAACCCTTAGACACCTAGGAAGTCAGAAGAGGACTTTTTTCTTTAATGGGGAAAGTTAGGCCTCCAGATATTATGTCCATGTCTAGCTAAAGGTCTCAGGCTGAAATCCACATTTCCTAAACGTCACACCCTATTTCTCAAATGTAATCACTCCACCCTGGGCCTCCCAGATCCCACCCTTTTCTCTTCCTCCTCCCAGCTCAGGATGTAACTAAAGAATGTGGGACTCTGAGCTCTGTCCTTGCCACTCTTGTGCATTAAATCTAAATTTGTATAACTTTTGGGGCGTAGGCAGCACTTTGCAGCTGAGCACATTTCAATTATCAGGTTTCATATGGTGCCGTGACTGTGGGCATATTTCGACTGAGAGAACAAGTCTTCCCAACTCTGGCCTCCTGCCCCACAAGCCAGGCTGACAGCCCTGCGGCCAGGAGGGCCCCGTGTGGCATGTCGTGGTGGTAGGAGGTTTGTGCTGGCGGCCACTGCACCCCACCGGGATTTCTGGCGGGATCCCAGAGTGCCACTGCCTGAGGGGGTCTTGAGCACTGCAGCTGTGGTTGTTGCTTGCTTGCGAGCACTGCTGTAATGCACATTCATCGCAAATCTGTGCTCTGAATAAGCAACTGCTGCAGGGTAAGACAAGTCACACCGGTCCTTTTCCAAGGTAAGGTTCACTCCGCAGCAGAGGCTGGTGTTCTGCCAGGCGTGGTGATCTTCCAGCTGGAAGATAATTCTCCAATCTTTAGAGGCGAGGGGGAGAGTGAGAGTTCCCCTCACCGGTGGGATTTATCCACCCTACTTTAATATCTATAACCTTATCCTGTCTTCTTGTGTATGTTGTTGTTGTTTACATGTGTGTTTAAAGGCCCTGGTCAGAAGTACTCAAAACATGTTTACTGGACCCAAATCTATATTCTGATTAATCAGAAGTACATACCTACGTAAACACCGTGTGTGGAAAAGAGAAGAACTTGGCCATCTGTCTTCTGGTTTTCCAAGTTGACTTTCTTTTTTGCAGTTCCACTAAACAGGTCTCATTCTTATCCCTCGGCGACAGTTTTGTGGAGTTTTAGTTTCTGACCGGGGAAAGATCTTTGGTTCTGAAGATGGTAATCAGATCAAACTCGGGTGAGCCGCAACACCGGCGTATCGTAATTAGCCATTTTCTATTTTGCAGTCCGTCATATCCCTTTTAAGTAGATCACAAGGGTTCTTATAATAAAGGCTATTTCCTCAGTCCTCCTCCCCAATAAAATGGAGTGATTTTTTAAAATACAAAACCCACAACTCTATCATAGAGGAAAAAGTCTACTGTACATGATCACTATAAACATTTAGATATCCAAAGTGAAAGACTTTACCCCTGCAGCCCTACCCTTTCGAAGCTCTAAACTTTCTCTCTTTATTCTTAAACTTTGACCGCAGTGCACAGATTTTCAGGAATATTGGCGAATTTTCAAGCATTCCCTAGAAAGGGTGTAGCCCTGCGTTTCTCATTTATCTGCTACCCTTCCTTCAGCAGATCAGTGAGACGCTGGCAACCCCAGGCATTTTTACCTCGGTTCATTCGAGGGTGAAGCAGAGATAACGCTCCTCCGGGCTGGGGCGGGGAGGTTATAAGAATCGGGCAGGCAGGAGTCCTCGTGGAAGGAAGCTTTCTAAATAAGACCCGCTCCATTATCCTCTCCCTCTCCAAAGCGGTTTTGTAACTAACCCATTTCTTGTAAGAGTTTGACCCCTTTGGAAAAATCTCCCCGCTTTCCTAGGGCAGCCTCCAGGGGAGCAAGCTTTCGAAGCCTGCTGCTGGATGTGTGTCCTGCCTGTGCTTGGAGGGTCATCTGTTTACAAAACCGCAAATACCCAGAAGGCTCTTTGCAGCCCCCGGACCCCCACGGCTGCTTGCCTAGCATCGAGACTTGCGGGCGCCTACAGAACACACTTTTGTGGGGCCCTTTCTTCTCTGGGATTCTTCACTGCTGTTGTGATGTCACGCATGTTCCTCTTATTTTCCTCCAGATGTATAACATTAACACACAATGTTGGAGATCACAATAGTGTCGGGCTCCAAAAACATTATTGCTTGTCTTTGCAAAGCCAGTCCCCCAAATGGCTGGAACTTCTAAAGAAGGAGCTGGCACCACTTCTCGCACTTACGCAATCTGAGGTCGAGTGTGTGGAGGGTGGGGACGGGGTGGGGTGGGCCCACTTCTGCTCACTGGGGACCCCATTAATATTGTAGATGCAAGAATATGTCAAGTTCTCAAGGTAGTAGCTTGTTTAACTATTGTTATGGATGACTCAAAGAGCTTTGTATTGCCTTCACAAAGTTAGGGAAGGTCTACTAAATACATTTGTAGGATCGGTAAGTTGCAGAAATGTTTGCCGACATGTGACGCCAAGTAGTAGCATCTCCACTATATCCTGTCTCCTCCAACTGTGCAAGCGCAGCTCCAACACACATCTCCCAGACCCCTGTTCTAACCAGAAGGCCAGCCCCCCTCCCCAGTGTTATTTAGACTGAGTGAAAACAGAGGGTGTCAAGAGGGTGTATTACTTATCTGTTCCTGCATAACAGATGCCCCCCAAACCCTGTGGCTTAAACAACAATCATCCTTCATTATCTCTTACCCTTTCTGTGAGTCAGGGGTCCAGGTGGGGACAGCAGGGATGGCTTGTCTCTGCTCCATGACTTCTGGGGCCTCAGATGGAAGGCTTAAAGGTGGAGTGTTGAAATCCACTGGAGGCTCAGCCCTCTCATGTCTGGTAGCTGGTGATCGCTGTTGGCTGGGTACCCTCCTGGGGCCATGAGCCAGAACACTGGTATGTGATCTCTCCTAGTGCCTTGGGCTTCCTCACAACATGGTGACCACCCAAAGAAAAAGAGACAGAGAGAGAGAGAGTGCCAGGCAGAGCTGCGTGCCTTTTCCTGCCCAGCCTGGTAGGCACGCAGCGTCTCTGCCACGGCACTCCACTGCCCGAGACAGTCACAAAGGCCTTCCCTGGCTCAAGGGGAGGAAAGGTAGACCCCAGGTGTCTTTGGAGACTAGTCAAATTACACCGTAAGAGTATGTGGGATGGGAAATATATCGGTTTAGCCACCTTTGAAAACTACAGTCCGCCATAGGGACCTTCTCCATGCACACGGGCTTCCCTGTGGAAGTGAGGGATTCATGATCAACTTCCATGGCAAAGGCACTTCCTGAATAAACACTACCTGGACCGTCTGTGAGACGTGCAGTGACTCCAGTTCTGCTGCAGGATATGACAGCTCAGAAAGTGCAGGGACTCAGAGAAAGCCCTAGAAGGACTTGCCAGCTGGAAAGGGAGGGGAGCTGCTGGGCGGACTCCCCCTCCCCCAGCTGCGTGCTGGATGAACATCTGGAGAGCACAGGGCTCCGCGGGGCAAGCGCCAGCCGAGGCAACGCCATGAAAACAACACCCTGGTCTCGACGGCGCTTGACATTTTTATGAGCATCATCCCGTCCGACCCACCAGACAGCAAGTTGGCTGAGGCGTGGACCCTTTCCATAGAGATACCATGACGAACAAGAAAGACACATCTCCTGCGTCCACGGAGTTTATGATCTGGTTGGAGAAGATGGACAGTAAAACAGAGAACAGACAGATGAATAAGAGCACACCATGTAGGGTGACACGGGAACAGGTGGTGGTGGGGACACACACCGTGACCACACCCGGCACCGCAGTGCATGCAGTCACGGATAACCTCTCCAGGGATCCGGGCACACACGGGGCACGGGCACACACTGTGTGTGGATGAAGGAGTGACAGTCCCTGGAGAGGTGCTGTGGTGTCCGCACACCGGCCAGGCACCGTGGCAGCAAAGCCACAGTTACCTCCGCACACTCCAGGCTGCAGTCGGCCCTCTGCTCTCCGCAAGCCGCACGTGGCTCCAGACAGCCGTGGGTCGGGCAGGACAGGGTCTGGGAGGGGCCGGGCGCTCTCTCCACCCCCACCCCGACCCCCGTGGCCTGGAGCGAGTGCTAAGACACCCTTGAGAACAGAGAATCCCACTAGGAACCAGCTGAGAAATGTGATCTTTCCTGTCCAATTAGATCAGGGAGGGAATTAAAACGTATCTTTCTTTACATAGTAGATTTGGTCATGAAAAGCCGAATGTAAATACAATCTCTGTGGATTAAATTGTGATTTATTTATAAAAGTTGTCTGACATCAGGACTGGCAACATGCTGATAACCATTGAACCAACTGTGCACGGGGCTCGTTATACTGTCCTCTCTGACTTGGTGGGTGCTTGAAAACTTCTCAAATAAAAAAAAAAGTAAGTAAAGAAGTAGGCCGGGCCAGTAGCTCACACCTGTAATCCTAACACTCTGGGAGGCTGAGGTGGGCGGATCGCTCAAGGTCAGGAGTTCAAGACCAGCCTGAGCAAGAGCGAGACCCCCGTTTCTACTATAAATAGAAATCAATTAATTGGCCAACTAAAAATATATAGAAAAAATTAGCCGGGCATGGTGGCACATGCCTGTAGTCCCAGCTACAGGAGGCTGAGGCAGGAGGATCACTTGAGCCCAGGAGTTTGAGGTTGCTGTGAGCGAGGCTGATGCCACAGCACTCTAGCCCGGGCAACAGAGTGAGACTCTGTCTCAACAAAAAAAAAAAAAAAAAAAAAGAAGTAAAGAAGTAAATACATAGGTCTCCTCTGGCGGTAGATCTCTCTCTCTGTCCCTCTCCACCTTTCTTAAAATGAGCATGATTAGTTTTACCTAATCCTTTTTGTATAATTAAATTTTGCAAAATATTACTTATAACTGTTTCTGCACACTGGGTTTTTCCGAAGCCAAGCGTAGCATATTGAAATGATTTGCAGTATTAGCCTGGCCTTTAATTTCTGCCATAGTTAAATAGCATGAGTAGGCATGTTTCTACCTATCGGGAATATATATATGCGTGAGGCATCACAGGGAGGCAGTGTGGTTGGTGTGGTTACAAGAGAGAAAAAAGGTGGCCCTGGCGGTTGTGAGCCTGGCCTTTGACCCCTTCCCTGCTCCAGCCAGTCCGCAACCCTGGCGGCGCCCCTCACCTCTCAGCATTTTGGTTTTCTCATAAACTGGCTCTGGGTCACTTCAGTGACTCTTCTGGCAACCTCGTGAATTCTTGGGGTCTCAGCACGTTGTAACTCCAAAATCACCAAGACCAGGTGAGACCAGGATGGGGGTGAGAGACTAGGACTTCCCTGTCTTCTAGAACAAGAAACAATACGACCTCTCGAGGCCCTCAATTTCCATACCATCCGCAGGCTTCTCACCTCTTACTTCTCAGCTCTCCCTTCCTTAGACTAATATTTTAGGCGTTATGAAAAGGAAACCAATGAACAGATGAGTCACAGCTTCTGGCTGCTGAGAATATTTTCACAATATCTTCGAATTTCTCGGATAGCACTGCAGATTTAGGTCATTCCCTCACCCGGGAGAAAGTCAGCAGACCTTCAGCCAAACCGTGGGCACTCGGTACGCTGCTGAAAGTTCTACGTTTGAGCCCCTCAGCCCCGTTCCACCTTTTCCCCTTTCCCCCGACTGGCAGGGCTCTCTCAGGGGTCTCGCTCCCCATCTCCAGCGGCCACCCCAACTATGGTACAAAGACAGGAAGAAAAACCCCAAATGCTCACAGTTTCATATGTTCATAATTCTTTCTAGGTAGTGGTATTGTGGCTTCTAATTTTTCTTAAATTTTATTCATTTTAACTTTCTTCTTAGTGTTTTCTGCATCCTTTGGGCCAGCGCCCACACAGGGCTGGTCCTCGCGTGGCTGGAAGCACCCCGAGGACAGGCATGGTGCCGTCTCTTCTGTGGGTTCTATTGTGTTTGTCTCTGGTTCTCTTGGCTCCCAGCACAGCGTGAGACACGCAGCAAGTGACAACTGGAATCACTCCTTGGCTGTTTCTTTGCATTTCGAGATTCCTACACTGCAATCACACACCACTGGAGTCTTTTTTATTTCCCAACAAGAGCCATTTGAATGTGAAACCATACAGAGTCTCACACACAGGGATGGCTTGCAAAGCACAAAGACTTTCTCCTGGCATCACCTGAGGCAGGTTACCCTGCTCTACCTGTGCGTGATTCCCGCTCTGCCTTCCTTGTCCCCTGGAACACTCCTGGTCACCCTTCGGCATCAGCTGCTTCTGCGTGTCCTCCCGCCCCGCCCGACAGCCCCGAGAGCTGGTGACTTTGCCATAGTGCTTCCCTCCCCGGGGTCGTTGTTTACACGCCTGTTTCCCCCATGGTTCCCTGGAGACTCTCTGCCCTGCCCTGGAGATGGGTGCCCTGTGCGCACGGTGGCAGTGCATGCACCGGAAGTGCGCCATCAGCACGAACAGAGGGGTTTCATGATGGGCAGATGTGGGGACCCCAGGAGAGCTTCCCAGTTGCTCCCCACGCTGGGGCACCCACCAGCGTGGTGGGACTCACCCCTAGACTCCGCCCCCCACAGGCTCCCCCGGGCAGGGCTGCCCACCTGGGACCACACCCTAATCCACGCCAGCGTCCTGAGGACCAGCAGAGCCGCCAAGCTCCGCACAGCACTCGCCGCCGTCCCTCCCACACCAAACCCCATATTCTCTGTTATTGTTGAATTCTCCTTCCCGTCATTTGTCCAGGGTTTTGCCGGTCCTGAGACCAGAAGTTGCAGAGAATCACCCTTTAGGAATGCAGAATGATTCTTGTTCCAACACGGCTTCACTTAATCATACACTCTACAAATTCAGGAGCTCATTTGGGTAAAATACAGTTTTTCCTTTTCATACATTTGCTGCTTTCTCCAAACAAACTCTAGGAAAGACTGCAACCTCAGCAGTTTGACAATTTGGAACTGAAATAGAGAGTCTAGAGTCTGGGATTTCATGCCTCCTCTGATTGAAAAAATAAAAATTCTTTGAAGTGCATAAATTGGTGCTTGGCAGCATTTTCATCTGACATTGTTTCATTTTTTCACAGACCCAGCTAAATCGAGAAAAATCATTCCTCCACCCTTCGGCATGTAGATTCTATCGAGTTTCTCTGCTCTGTGAAGGGTTTGCACGACCAGGACGAGAATCTCCCCCCCCCCCCCCGCCCCTGCCCTGGGCAGTGGGGTGGGCCCCACCGACACGCAGACCACAGAGAAGAATCTCCCTAGCCATCCTGTCCCTACTCAAGGTGACACACACCACAGGGTGTGACACCAAACACCAGGCGACCGTGAGATGCCGTCTGAAGGGTGGGGTGTCGGAAATGGGGCTGGGCTTGGGTCGGGTGGCCGTCACTTCAGCATCCTTTGGGCATGGCTCCCTCTCTCCTTCCAGGGACTCGGCCTGGGGCCAAGGGTGTCTGACATTCAGGGAGGAGGACGGCACGTGCACCGTGCCCCCTCCGTGACATGGTGGTGGTGGCGGAGGCCAGCTGGGTGCGCGGTGGCGGCTAGACTCCTGTGCTGGAGGCGTAGACAGTGGCAGAGGAAATCGCCATGTGAAGTTTGAAGCAGTAGCGGCCACCTAAAGCGGGTGGAGGGGCTGCGCCGCCCCACGGAAAGCAAATTGGCAGCGTCCAATAGCTCAAGAGCACACTGACCAGGTGTCCAAGCATTCCCGCACTCTGGGGGTGTGGGGGCACCCGGCAGGATGCGCTTGGCGTTAGTTTGAAGCAGGAAAGGCAGACGTTTTGAGGCCTCAGAAGGTTTTTTGCCTTCTGAGGTAGAGATTAGAATACCTTCTAATATCTAATACCTTCTAATTGCCCTTTGGTCCCAGAGGCCTGCCTGCCCATCGCCCTGAACACTCCTGCACGCGGCGAAGTGACCCGACAGAGACGGCGCTGGGTCCGATCCTGTAAGCCAGGTGTCCTGCTGGGAACGCCCCTCTCCTCGCCAGGCGGCCTTGCGGCTGGGAGTCCTTGTTCCTAGGCGCGTTCTGACGTCCCAGCTCTTCCTCGCAGGTGCTCAGGTGAGGCCAGCGGGGACACCCGGCTTGTCTTCTCCTCCCCTGATGCTGGAGGAAGGAATTCCAGAAGGAATTGGAGAGTTATCACGGCACACACTCTGGGCTGGCCACGGTGTCCCCTGCGTGGTGTTTTCTGAGAGTGAGTGGCCTGGGGGATGGGGAGGGACGTGCTTGAAGGACAGAGATTGTCCCCCTCGGGGTGTGGATCAGACCACCCGCCCAGGGTCGTGGGGGAATGGATGTCCCCAACCTCAGTCATGGGGAAGAGGTTGATCCTGGGGTGGGATGTCTGGGGAGGGAAGGCCCGTCTTTCTTTGCGCTGAGGGGGGAGGGGAAGGAGGGGGAGAGCCGGCCTGACTCTGCGCAGTAGAGAGAGGATGTGGGCCGGGATCCGGGGGGGCGGGAGGGGGGGCACCCAGGGTGTGGCCCTAGAAGTAGAGCCCTTAGGAGCAGCTATAGGTTCCTCTGCGAGTTGCCCTTTCCTAAACCCACAGGCTCTAGGCAAAGTGTCACTAGGGCAGAGCCCCCCCTCACTCGGGCTGTGGGGCACAGGGACACCCTCTTGTGATCCCTCCTCTTGGGCAGGGAATGCGACTTGCTCCAGACCAAGGGAACATGGCCAAGGTGATGGGATCCCACTTCTGTGGTCGGGACATATAGGATTGTGACTTCTGTCTTGCTGGCAGCCTTTCTTGCCGTCACTCTGTCTGGAGGAGCCGTGTTAAGAGGCCCAAGTGGCAAGGAGCCGAGGGCAGCCTCTGGCCGACACCCCGCAAGGAACCAAGTCCCACTAGTGCCCACCTGAACCTGGGCATGGACCCTGGTCCAGTCAGGCCATCGATGAGACCCCGGGCCTGGAGGACAGCCTGTGAGAGGCCCCACGGCGCTGTGCTTGGAATCCTGACTCACGGCAATTGTGAAACAGTAACTGTGTGTTGTTTTAAACCACTGATTTGTGATAAATTGTTGTGTAGCAACAGATCTAATGCAAGTAGTATATAAACGCATGCGGAAAGACACTGAGGTTGATGTGGCCACAAGAGACTGTTATTTGAGAGGTTGCTCCTGAGTTCTTTCTCTCACCTTTTGCTCAGAGCCCCCCCTCTTCCTGCGTCTCTCCCCGCTGAGCACTGCCCTCCCGCCCCGATCCGGGGGTTAGTGGGCAGGGAGACCACGCCTGTCTTTGATTTTAGTTTATGCAAACCGAGTGGTCTCCATTATCCATTCTCATTGCACCTAGTGATCGAGTGCTGTTCCCTGTCCTCTACCGCCACCTGTGCCCAGGTCTGGGTTTGGGGACATTGTATTCAAAATGGAACCAGGAACTTGGAGCCCTCAGATGTCTAGAAGGGGGTTAGACATGGTAGGAGCCTGTTCAAGAGGAACTTAGAGTACTTAATGCATAATCAATCCAAAATGAGTAGCAGGGGTGAAGGGTGATATTTAAGGAATGTCATAACGGCTCCAAAGTTGAAGGCTTTGGAGGGCGGCCGCGCCTATGCACAGCCTGCTGCTGGCATTGTGGATCCAAACAGAATTCAGGATAGAGCATGGGCTAGACTGTAGGCCGGCGCATCTGGCAACCCCTTTGGCCTGTGATCCTTGGACCAGATGTGGCCTGAGATATACCTCCACGAATGGTGGCAACTCCAGGCAAGGCCACCACCACAGCGTCTGGAGAAAGTCCAGGGGAGCCTTGTCATCCAGGGGTCGCCACCTCCCGCCACTCCGGGCTGCTCAGCTTAGCGCTGCCTGCCTAAAACAAGACCTCATTTCCCAGTTAGAGAACCAGTTTGCACTTGGTTGGAATCCAGGGGAAGTGGAGAATTTGGATATTTCAACCTTTGAAGTTGGAATTATATTTTCCTTAATTCTTTACCAACCTTTCAACTTAATTTCTCAGATACAGTCTCTGATGGGCACAGCCTTTAAATTTCCTTCGTGATGTTGTAAATTCTGCTGACAACACTTTCAAGGTTTGAGGAAATGCTGGAAAACATTTCTGCAATGAACAAAATGCTGTGTTTGGGAAATTGCTCACATTTTGTTATCAAAATATCATTTCTGCTTAATTTGCTTTATATCAAAATGTTTGAATTAAGGTTATCTTAAATACAAACTGTTTGGAAGGTTTTGTTTTCTTTTTTAAATACAGTAGCCATTTGAAAGACCTCCTTATTCTTAAAGACCAAAAAAAAAAAAAAATCACCATTTAGAAGTAAAGAAAGAGTAAAGGATCCACATGTGTGACCACTGTTGAATGCCCAAGCTTCACACAGATGCTCCTGGGCAAAGGTCAAACCAGATGATGGGGCTGTAGCTTTTACACCTGGCATTCTTGGTCTTGGGCAGCTGGTGTTTTCTCACTCCCAAAGGGAGGTTAATTGGGTCAGACTCTTGTTAATTTGGTCAACCTAAGTGTCTGGTTAACACGACACAGTACTATAGGCTGGTAGTGAGGCCACAGCCTCAGGCTGGGTGTTGGGCCAGACGACTCCCAAAGTTAGTCACCAAATCCTATCCTCGTGCCATTGTTGGAGAAATTAGCCTGGAAGACTTGGAGAGCAGGGCAGGAGTGGGAGTGTGCTCATCTGAGGCAATGTGAAGCTGAACTGTGCTTGTCCAAATTCTTTTCTTTGGCAGTGGATCTCCAGGGATCTGGCCTTGGCCTGGGTTCTGGGAGCTGGCCTAGCACAGAGGAGAACTGGGGCTGCAGACGTTGGAGCCAAAATCATTATCAGAATCAAATAGTCAGAATGGGAAGAGGAGTGAGGGATTGGGCAGAGAGCAGACAAAAGTCCTGCAGCAATGGGACTGCAGCATAAGCACGGGCCAAGGTGCAGAGAGGGCAGGAGAGATGGCAGAAACCCAGGAGACTATGGTGTGCAGGGAGCTCTGCAGGACCCCAGGGTCTTACCTCTGGGAGCTGAAGGAGCATGAAGGCAGATTCAGTACAGGAAAATCAGGGCCCCTAAGTGAGGAATGGAGTTTATAGAGTTGCCAAGACAGAAGAGGGGCCAGACGCTGGTGTCAGAGCCATGGTCTGGAGTTAGCCAGACAAGTTACCAAGTTCAGATAAGAAGCACTAGTGGGTGAGATGGGCAGGCATGGGGGAAAGCCTTGTCCTTATCCTGGAAACCTCTTTTGGTTTCTCCTTGCATTAATGAATCAACCAAGGCATGCTTTATGAGCAGATCAGGTATATTATTGATAGGGCCAGGGCTGGAAAGGACATCACATGCCTGACATGGACAGTTAGTCATTGCACAACCAACAATGGAAGAGTATCAGTGGCCCAGGACAATTTCATTCTCACGGTGGGAAAAAGATATACAAACCACAAGGCCCTCAGACCCTGGGTCTGTTGCTCCCCATTTGTTCGTGAAGGACAATGTCTTAGTTTGTTTTCTGTTGCTATAACAGCGTATACCACAGAATGGGTAATTGATAAGAAAAGAAGTTTATGTAGCATATAGCTCTGGAGGCTGGGAAGTCCAAGAGTATGATGATGGCATCTGGTGAGGATCTTCTTGCTGCATCATACCATGGCAGATGACATCACATGGCCAGGGAGCAAGAGAGTGCAGGTCAGCTCAAGTCTCTCTACTCCTTACAAAGCCACCAGTCCCTTCAGGGGGGGCCCATCCTCATGGCCTTGTCTAATCCTAATTACCACCCAAACGCCCCATCTCCAGTCAACATACGAATTTAGGGATTAGGTTTTCAACACATAAAATCTGGGGGACACAGTCAAACCATGGAGCTGGGAGCTTGGCTGTCTTTGAGGACTACAAGGCAGAGATGGGATTTCATTCTCTGGCCTGGAGCTCCAGGCAGAGTCTTGCAGGGAGAAGCAGGTTCTGAATGAGAACCTTGTTGACATTTTCTAGAAGCCTGTTTAGTGTCTGTCATCTCGCTGAAAACCCTGGGGATGTGACTGATGGTAGAAGGAAATGGACTGAGTAGTGAGGATGGGAATCTGTGGCCTAGGGTATGCGAGCTTCTTTGCTGAATTTTGGCTGTTTTCAGATTTTCCTGCTTCTAGTTATTTTGTTGTTTGGATTTCTTTCTTTCTTTCTTTCTTTTTTTCTTAAGTTAATTTTCTTCCTTGCCAGTAGGAAAATATGTGATTCACGTTTCTCTCGAATGTCATTCTCTTTTTTCAACCAAGGACAGGGGTGGATCTGCTTTTGTGGGGACCAAAGCTTACACAATTTGGGAGTGGTCCACTTTAAGGAAAAGAATATTAAAATTTTAACAAACGCTCATGTTTCCAAGCTCTTAGATTTCATCTTTGTTCCTAGAGAGAGAGCCATTTTTAACAACTCTGATTTGCACTTTTTCTTGTTTTTCTCCTTGTTTTCATGGTGGGTGCTTTAGCTGGCTTTCCATATGCTGACATAAAGCACTTAGGGTTTTAAAATATCTTTTTGTTTTGTTATTGAAAAAGTACAAAGTTTCCAAATGTAAAGATTATTTAGGCGAGCACAGTGCAGAAACTCAGGGAATAAGCAGCCCCCTTCCAGCCCACACACAGGTGTGGACCTTTCCTTCTGCCACCGGTCTCCTCTCTGACAATTTGTCCAATTGAGTCGGACAATTAGTACAATTTGTAAAGCGATTGTTCTGTGGTGCTCAGAAAAGGAACTTTAACTCCCAGGGTTAAGACTTCAGTCATTATATTTTAAATGGCCAGATTAAAAAAAAAAATAACTGTCTGAAGAATTTAAACCTCAAGTATTTCTAAAATGTTGGATACATTAAAAAAATAGGACGTTGGGAAGCGTATGGTTTCCTAATTCCGCCCGTTGTCACTCTTATCTGATGACTCAGGCTGCTGGGTTTCAGCAGAAACGTCCAGCTCCGCAAAGTGTCCTGAAGAAGCCCTGGCTACAGGGCCAGGCTGGCCGCTGACAGATTGTGACATTACTAAGTCACTTCCCCCACAACGTGTAGTCTTGTCCCCTGGGCAGGGAGGAGTTTGGAAGGGACGAGTTTGAAAGTACCTCCAGGTTCTATGGCTCCAGGTTAAAATTCAAACCTCATTTTAAAATCCCCTTCCAGCATTTCCATGTCAACATTTTAAAAAAACTTTCAGCACCAGCACAAAAGGCAAAAGTGATTCCTTTTGCCAGCAAGACATGGATGTTTTGCACAAGTGTTAGCCTAAGTGAGAAGGGTCTCGGGAGGTAAAGGAGCTGGTTTCTCATTCTCCCTCCAGGGCAGAACTGCCACTCAGCCCCCGGAAAGAGAAGAGGATTTCCCATGTAAAGACTCCCAAACAAGAAGATTCCAGAACTCACTCATCCATCCACTTATGTATTTAGTGGTCATTTATTTAGCATCTAGAGGTGCCTCAGACGAGGTTCTGAGGACGCCGACAGTGAGGAGGGGGCCACAGCATGCACAGTCCTCCCAAGAGGGAGCGAGCTAAGAGCGTCACATGGCCCGGCTGCCTGCGGGACAGCTCTGGCTCCCGACGTGTTTGGTTTGGCTCAAGCAGTGCTGTGCTACATTCATTTTTAAAATCATGGAGTAGTTGCCAGCATTTAAAAATTGGGAAAATTCATGCACACATGTAAATATGCACGTATGATCCAGATTTCCAATGTCTCTTATTTATTTATTTTCCCCAATGTCTCTTTAAAACCTTAGGAGATCCAGGGGCCACTGAGGCCACATTCTGCCTCATTGAGAGCTGTGCTCCTTTGGATGGGCATGTGCTTTACTCCTTTACAGCTCCCACCACTGCCAGGGATACTCCAAGATGCCATCCGTGTTACCAGCCAGTCTCTGCGGCCGTGTGACTTGGCGAGCCCTGGGTTAGAGCTGCGCTAGCACAAATACGCAAGCAACATGTGTGATTTCAATTCTAGTAGCCACATTCAAAAAACAATAGAGAGAAATAAGCAAAATTAACTTTAATAACTTTAGCCCTATGTGTGCAAAACATGATGCAACCGATATGAAAAATTATTGAGATATTTATGTTCTATTTTCGTGCCACATTTTCAAAATCCAGCGTGTATTTCATTTTACAGCACAAGTGCAAGTGGCTGGTGGGCTCGGGATCCGAGCTCGCAGGGTCCCAGCGCCGCCGTACCTGGCGGAGCAGGTGAGCTGCGGAAGGTTGGGTTGGCAAGAGAGGCTGGGGCCAGGTTATCAGCGGCCTCAAAGGAGGCGTTTTCTATACTCCCTTTTATTAGTAATCAGAAGCCGTGGGAAATCTGTTTGGGGGCTCCAGCTGAATGTTTTAAAGCTGTCCATTGTAGCGAACATTCCTCCTATCACATTTTAAATTCATTTACTCTTGCACTATCTTGGATGTATATGAAGAATAGCTGAATAGGAGCTTCTAGTGATTTCCAGGCTGTTTTGTTCAGGGTGCTGGGGCTGCCAAGGAGGGACTGCAGGAATTGGAGGATGGACCTGGGGCCCCATCCCAACATGGACAGGAGCACCTGGGCAGTTTTCCACATGGCAGGTACATGCAAGATTGTGTTTATCGCAGGAGTGCTACTGGTTTGTTTTGTTTTGTTTTTTAGTGTTTGAAAACCACTCCTCTATAATATAACCCTCCAGAATATATAAAGCAGTCTCTTCTGTGTTAGCTGTTTAATTAGTTGGCGTGTTTCCCATCCTCTTCATATACCTGTTATGGATCCTTTATTTACTTTAATATCCCGATAGCCCAAAAATATAGTCCTATATAATTCCTTAAAAACCTAAAGGAGTTATTTGGTCACTGTGTGGCTTCACCAATCTCATGTTGAGTGAGTAATTATGGATTTGATTGTATAATTATAAGCTGTTTTAAATTATTTTCAAACTCTACTTTTTATTAAATAAACTAGGCTAATATCTTCTATAGAAATGGATTTTCTGGAAAAGAGGAAATTGACTATGAAGAAAGAATTTCCCCTAAACCTTCCACCAAAGTGACCAAACTTATTCACTTTCCTCCCCAAACTCATTTGTAAGTTGATCTCCTAGCAAAGGAAGAAAGGCTTTCCATTTTTCTGACTTATATGGAATAAAGAAAAGTGTCTCTGCCTCTAGGCTGTGACCATTTCTGACTTTTTTTGTGTTCTGTGGCTTGTTCTGACCATGTGGTGAGGGGTGGAATTCTCCAGAACACACTCCTAGACTGCCCTGCAGACAATCTTCTTGAAAGGCTTTATTTGCCTACATGACTGAGTTGCCAGTCTCTTCTTTTTCCTCTTCTCACATGCTTTCTTTTTATTTTAACTGACAATTGATTGTTCCTTACCTGCCAATCCACAGAGACATCTTATGATCATTCCAACCACAACTTCACAGCACTGGGTGGTTTCTTTTAATGAATTCCTTCAATGTGAATCTTATGTGTCCAGGCAAAGTCTGGGACAGAAACCCACCCAAACCCAGAAACATTTGGAAAGAAATTCCCCAGGGTGTGCTTGATTAAAGGGTTGTGTTACAGTCTTCTGTAAACTCCATTAGTATCCCTCACCCTCTTCCGGAAAGGCAAGAAGGGAGGCCAGATGTGTTTGTGAAGTAACGATGGCTAACAGAGCAGGGGTGGGGTGGGGTGGGAAGGAGTGCCCGAGGGCCAGGAAGACGCTGGTGGGGCAGAGGCTGTGCCCCATTGAGGTGTGCAGATGCTCAGTCACTTGTTCCACAAATGTGTGGGGTAGGGAGAGTGTTAATCCTCCAGAAAGTGTGTCCAAGGCCAGGGGAGCCACCCTAGGGGGACATCTGTCACATCTCACCAGCAAGTCCCAGCTAGACTGCGCCAATTCCATCCCTCTGCTCTTGCTCAAGAAAGTGTAGAAAAGTACAAGTGAAAGTGATGTTATTATAGGGATAGGCTTATATCAATTGTAACTGACAGAAAAGAGGAAATAATTTGCAAACTTTAGTATTTTAATATTAACCCATCACATTCTTTACAGATGATCCCAACAACCCATGTCTTTCAGCAGCAAGTTCAAGAGCAAAGCAAATTCCAAACATCCCAGCAGGAGAAGATGGCACATTAAATGGGGGTAATTAGGGAAAGTTTAATATTGTGATCATTTGCAAAATAAATATGAATAAGCCTAAAAGAAACCAGCAACACTGGGTGAGTCCTCCCAGGGCTAGCAACCAAGGAGCATTTTCAGCCGTTCACCTGGAGGGCAGGCAGGGACTGAGCGCTGAATACCAGCATCTGAGAGACCAGGAGGGGCCCTGGGGCAGCTGCAGTCTTTGGGGGAGTCACTGATACCCTGTCACCCAGCTCCTCTGTCCTCTGATTTCCTGCTCATAAAAGTGACTGAAAACCAGAGAGCAAGGGAACTCGTTGAAGCAGCCCCAGAGCAAGGGGGCAGTAGGCCAGTGAGCAAAACGAAATTTCCAGCACAGGTGTCAATTACAGTGGGACAAAGCTGTTCACCAGCCCCAGGACCAGAGAACCAGGGTGAACTGGGTCGCTGTCTGAGTCGTCAGAATCTGTAGAATCAGAGCTGACCTACCTGTAGGTTTGGTTATCAGGTTCCAGGCATTTAAGGAGCATGGGGCTAAGCTGCCTGTTGCTATAGCTGCAATCGGGGGCAATATTCAAGATGCTGACACTTCTTGGGACCCAGAGGTATGTTTCGAGGCTGAGGAACCCACATGCCACCAGGCGCGGATCTCAGCAGGGCATGGAGGTAGATGTGTCACAGTCAGTGGGAGGGTGAAGAACAGGGCCCTCTGTGAGCCGAACTATCCTCTACACATGTTGGCAGAGGGTAAAGATGAAAGCCCGCTGATACAACCCAGACAGCAGTGTAGACTATAATAAATGGGGCGGGCCAAGTCACAAAAGTCTGAACTTGAAAGGCATATTCTGGGGATATAAACATATAAAAATACATGTTTATAGGACTGAAAAAATTATAATAATTTATGTATTTTTTTCCTGAGGACTTAGAGAAATAAATTGGGTCTTTGTTCAAGCACACTGTGTGCAACACATATGCACACAAATAACCGTATAAGCATTCACAACAATTTGAGGTTTGCCACAGAATTTTAACTCTGTAAAACTTAGAGTGGTTCTGCCTTGAGGGCACCATATTTACCATGGACTGTGTCTTTACAGAAATCCTCCTCCACTTGGGGAGGGCACATTCTTCCATAGAAGTACCAGTCCTAAATTTGTCCTGGCTTAGGCATGCTGCTTCTTCCAGGGCAATTAGATCATTCGCACAAGATATTATTTTCTTTTTGTTTGGTGGTGGTTCTTTCTTTTTTTTTCCCAGCATATTATGGGGGTACAAATGTTAAGGTTACGTATATTGCCCTTGGCCCCCAAACCTCCTTGATTCAGAGTTTCAAGCGTGACCATCCCTCAGATGGTGCCCATCTCACTCATTATGTATGGATATACCCATCCCCTCCTCCCCCCTCCCACCTGCCCGACACCTGATATTCTTAATAGAATTCTATGGCTATTGTCTTTGGAGACTGTGTTTAGGACAGTTAGAATCTTTTGCTATATTTCCTTAGGGAAAAAGTAAAAGTCATCTATAAAGTTAACCACAGAACACTTCAAGCAAACAACCTTTTAGGAAAATGAGAAATGTCTTTAGTAATAAAGACGCCAGTGAACTATGCAATGAACTCAGCACAGATGCCATCAATTCTGAACTCTCGTAGGGCGGTTGAAATTGACTACGCTATGTGACAGCAACATGCTGGAACATAATAAGGAAGATAATGGGGCATTCATGGAAAATATCAACATCAGCAAACACAACAGAATATTGTCCTAAGATGTCGTGGTGGGTTAAATTGTGTCCTCCAGAAAGACACATTGAAGTGCTGGCCCCAGGTATCTGTGAATGTGACCTTATTTGGACATAGAGTCTCTGCAGATATAATCAAGTTAAATGAGGTCATAGTGGATTAGGGTGACCCTAAATCCAGCGACCGGTGTCCTGGATTAAGAAGAGGAGCTGAGGTCTGGATACAGACACAGAAACGAAGAGGGAAGAAGGCACGTGACTGAGTGCTCATGCCTACGCAGAAGAGGCAATTGAAAAACTTCAAGTCTTCTGACAAATCCATTTATATGTTCTTCCATATAACAACCATCTTTTTTAAGAGGAAAAAAACCCACAAAAAGTACACATTTAAGTAATCCGGATCCTTTTTATCATTCCCCCATCTCACTTTCCCCCCATCAAGCTTGGAAGAATTTGTATAAGATTGATAAAAAATAAAAATTAATCTAGCTATAGATTTCAGCCCTAAACTTGTGGGATTATTAAGTAATCAATAATATTAATGTAAGAAAAATGTTCTTGTTAAAAAAAAAAAGAGATCTTTTAAAAAAGATCTCATCTTTATCTCTAAAGCCCTTAGTAAGCCTCAAATGTCACCACCTTCAGCCCTTTGCAAACGTCTGCTTTGCCTTCACCTGAGAGTGTTTTCAGCCACTTTGTGGCTAAGAAGATCGGCGCTGATGAAAGGTGAATTATTTTTGAGACCCAGTGAACAAAAGGAAAAGAGGAAACTTTCCTTTACCTGAGCAACAAGAGGGAAGTTTCCACAGACACAGGGATCTCGAGTTCACTGGAGCGTCCTCCTTGGGCAGCGCTTGGCCCAGCTTTGTCCTTTCTGGTGGGAACCCACGTTCCATCTCCAAACCCTGGCCAGCTTTGTTCCCTAATCCCCCCAGAACGATTTCCTCTCTGGGCAGCTCCTGGGGTGCTCTCCTGTCTAGAAGAGTGGCCCCCAAGACACCCACTGCCCCTCCCCCCCCGGACAACTAGCAGTTATTTGCAGGTGAGTCTTTCTAAACCCGAGTGGACAGTGGGCGTGGTGGGCGCTGCCATGCCGTGGCAGCTGCTGGCGGGGCACACAGTGCAATGCTGGCTTCTTCCCCAAGCTCGGGCTGCAGCTCTGGGAGAAAGGGCAGCCGCCGGTAAGACCCGTTCCCTCCAGCCCTCGCTCATCTGGGCCTCCAAGGTGGCTATTTCAGTCCTTAAGTGATCGCTTGATGTGTTTCCACAGTTTTCCCTGGTCGTGCCCAAATACGGCGACCCTGGCCCAACTGAAGCCCCACTGGGGACCGGGAAACCCACAGCCATGCCGAGGGGAAGGTGGAGGCCCTGCCCGGCAGCGGGAGCACAGCTTGCCGTCTGTCCCGGGCCGCCCCGCGCCCTGGTCTCCAGGATCTCCTGATGCTGGGGAAAAGGGGCTTCCTAGGTGGCCTGTGGGGGCAAAACAACGGATCCGTGTCCACCTGTGACATCATAAAGTACGGTATTTAGCGACGCATACAACGCACAGAGCCACAAAGTTCCTGCATAACCGGCCAAAACAACCAAGGAGGCAACTTTCCCAAGAACAGCTTTGCATTCTATTTGCTGCCTTAATATGTTCTGTTTACTTAACTGATGCAAATGTACGTTCACATGCTCTTCGAGGTTATATAAACGACGCAGGCCCAAAGGAGGGCTTATTGCAGGGACCCCAAGGGGACAAGAAGCCACATGGGATGTCGGCTCCTTCTGAGCTGTGCAGTGAGCCCAACCCTCACGGCTTCTGAGGTCGGGGGCAGAGGGGGCTCTGTGGAGAACTGGCAGGAGAGAGGCACAGAGGTCAAGCATCCCGGGGTCTGTCCTGGCGTCGTCCACACCGGGGAAGAGGGTCTGACAGATTTGCTTTGCCACTGCCCATCCTGGGTGCCTCTCCTGGCAGCTTCATCCAAAGCTACTGCACACCCTGCTTGGACCCTGCTTGTCCTTGGTTTGGGCACCTGTAAGTCCCAGATCAGGGGCAGGGCTGTGTCCACACATGCCACCATGTGACCAGGACCACTGGGAGTGAAGGGCCCTCCTTGGGTGGCTCTCCCCAGATTGGGAACGTGGCCCAGCAGGCACCGATATTTAGCAGGCACTTCCATTCCAGCACTTTCCATACTTCCCAGTAACTTCATTCTCTCAGCAAACATGAAAGTCAAATACCATCATGGCAGGGTTAAATATGAGAGAAGCAGTGACAAGGACCCTCACAGAATTAACTCATTAAGTTCTGCAAAGCAGGAATGAATTTTCACAGTCACAAGCTGGAGTGGGCCAAAGGTAAGCTTCCTTTTCATAATTAGATTAATTTCTGGTTCTGAGCCCCACTCAGTTAAAAACTAAACACACCCAGACCTGACTTGTTTCTAGCCATGTCTGGGAATCTCAGTCAAATGTCATTATTTCTTAGGATTTGGGGCTTCAAACTCCAGTTTTAGGGTCGTTTTCCCTTGTCTCTTCCTTCCCTGGGTTACGCCCATGTGAGCCCTGCAGGTGGGGGATGGGGACATCCCTGTCTCGGTCTCAACCTGCTTCTGGCCACAGCGTCCAGGCGTAGCTGACCCCGTCTGGCCCTTGTCTGGCCCCACAGCTGGGCTGTGGCAGGTGGAGGTTCCCTCCCGGGCCGACTGGACAAGCTGCCAGTACGACCCCACCTTGGCCGGACCCCGGCGCTGGAGGGCAGCCACTGACCCTCAGGCTGAGTACGGCTCTGGGTCCCCCGACTTCAAGGGGGAATTCTGCCCGGTACCCACACCCCACAGCCCTGCTCCCACCCGATATTAGACTGAGCCCCACCCCTCACCCTGCTCTTGTCCCACGTCCTTGCCTCATCTTCAGGTCTCGGGCCCCTCCCCAGCCACGAAACCTGGATCAGATCTGGATGCCAGGAGGGAAGGCAGGGAAATGACCTTGTCTCCTTTCAAACTCTTTCTACCTTATGCCTGGCTCAGTGGCTCCTGAAGTTAATAGTAAATAATGCTCCATTTTTGTTTTCTGGCCCCAGAGTAGCGGGGTGTCCTAAACCAGCGTGTGGGCCTTGGAACTAGTGAAATAGGATGGAGGGGAAGGTGCGATGGCGGGGGCAGGGCGAGGGCTGGGCCGGCGGGGCAGGGCTGGTTCCTGCTGCTTCCCCAGGTCTCTGCTGACATAACCACCGAGCAGGGCTCACCCTGACCACCCTACAGAAAGAACACAGACCCCTTCACCCCCAGCCAGCACTCCCGGTCCTCGAGCCCTACTTTAACTTTCTTCATAGCATGTATCACCTGCTAACATATCTATTTCACTCGTTCATTATCTACTCCCCCCCCCCCCCCCCNTTTTCCCTCGTTCATTATCTCCCCCCCCCCCCCCCGTTATCCTCCCACCTCACCCCCCGCCCCACCCCAATACCACAGTGCAATCTCCTGGGAGCTGGGCTTTCTTATGTTCGCTGCTCAATCTCCTGGAATGACACCAAGCACTCTCCATAAATATTTATTGAATGAATTAATGAATTGATTAGAACTCCACAAACTCTCACTTAAATTAGTTTTACAATAAAGAGTTAGTCTGAGTCTTACAAAATTTCTCTGTTGGAAATACACGGTTTCTACATCCCATTGCCCCAAAGTCCACCAGCCCACGAGCACCACGTGGGAGCTGGACATGGAAAGCAGGCGGGAGTTTCATTCCTTCCCTACTCCCTCAGACTCAGGGCCGCCTTCACCTCCCCACCAAGCCACAGTGAAAGAGACCAACACATAAATGCAGGCACGGTCTACATATTTCCATCATCTCACAGTATCCGAAGAACTTAATATAGAGTAAGGGGCAGAAATAAAAAGTTAAGGAAAAGTGCAGAAAACTCTGGGCATGGGGAGGTAAGGGGGACACTTTGTTAAAAAATGTAGCTGGGCGCTTGAATTAGGAGTGGAAGGTCGTCGCTTACAATTTGCTGGCCAAATATTCTTTCCCATGCTAGAAATGACATCTCTAAGCCAACATTGGTGTCAAGAGTTTACCCAAGGATTATCTATCCATCCATTTCCATGGTAAGTACAGTAAATATGGAGAAATAAAGCATTCCAGTTTGAATAACAAGGTCAATTTCTCTCTGTTGATAACATTGCGCATAGCTTTAAAGATGACGGGATAACAGTTTGACCAAGCAAAAATGCAAACATTATGTAACTATGGTTGCCAAAGATCCACTATTTCAGACACACAGAGACTTGAGAGTGGCTGCGTGTAAATGGCAGTGTTTGAAAATATCAAGAGGTGCCCTATGCCAAGGAGGCTCTCTCTGATGGAAGTCAGCCGGTCTGCACAGATGTCTTGGTATTTCCTTGGATCCTTCCAGTTTTAGGCTTGGCACAGATTCCCAAACAGGACCCTAATATTTTCTTGGCTACTGGCTTTCAACACCCTGTTACTCTGTAACTCTGGCTGGTCCTTTTGTCTCTGCTTTTGTAGTCAGTTCTGGCTTTGGCTTCCACTGCTGCTTCTGTGATTTTGGTTTTATGATGCTCAATAATCTGTGTGCAGTAATAATGTGGTCTAGCGAGGGGTCATCCAGGCTCAACTTGACCTTGGCTTTTTAAAGTACTGTATATAATAAGCAGGTTTAAACCCTGTTGTCAGCTAATCCTTCTTTTGGGACGTGTGGGAGTAGCTGCACAATATGAATACTCAGCATCCATTAAGAGTTTCATTTTCAGCTAAGTGAATTGATAGCAAAGATAATTGAATGTATTTGGAGATATGCATAATTACTCCCATGTCATCTGTACTTTGACATTAATGTTAAATAAAACCTGGCAATGAAATATTAGCAATATGTTCATACCATCATCTGGCAGAAGGAGTGGGATGGAGGAAGTAATTCCAGTCTCTGAACACATGAAGGTACTTTCACCTATTAATCATCCTCACTTTATCCCCCCTCCCCACCAACTACCCTTCCCAGCCTCAATTGTTTTTATAGGTTGGTGCAAAAGTAATTGCAGTTTTAGCATTGTTGAAATTTGCCGTTCCATATTGGAATACATTCTTAAATAAATATGGTTTATTTAAATGTGGTTTATGTTATACATCATTTTAATGCCCATTTCTCACTTTGTGTTTTTGCTAATGACTTACGACTTGCTGTTTATTTTATATTTACTTTAGACTAAGGAAATGATGTTAGACAAAAAACAAATTCGAGCGACTTTCTTATCCGAGTTCAAAGTGGGTCCTGAAGCGGCAGAGACAACTCACAACATCAGCAACGCATTTGGCCCAGGAAATGCTAATGAACGCACAGTGCAGTGGTAGTTCAAAAGTTTTGCAAAGGAGACAAGAGCCTCGAAGATGAGGAGCTTAGCAGCTGGCCATCGGAAGTTGACAACGACCAATTAAGAGCAATCATCAAAGCTGATGCTCTTACAACTATAACAGAAGTTGCCGAAGAACTCAACATCGACCATTCTACAGTCGTTCGGCATTGGAAGCGAATTGTAAATGTTAAAAAGCTCCATAAGTGTGTGCCTCATAAACTAAGCAAAAATCTAAAAAAATCATAGTTTTTTTTTTTTTATTTTGGCATATGAGGTACATATTTTAAGGTTTCAATAAAGGCCCTTTAAAAAAAATCATAGTTTTGAAGTGTTGCTTTCTCTTATTGTGTGCAACAGCAATGAGCCATTTCTCCATCAGATTGTGACATGTGACAAAAGGTGGATTTTATACAAGAACTGGTGATGATAAGTTCAGTGGTTGGACTGAGAAGAAGCTTCAAAGCACTTCACAAAGCCAAACTTGCACACAAAAAAGTCATGGTCACTGTTTGTTGGTGTGCAGCTGGTCTGATCCACTACAGTTTTCTGAATCCCAGCGAAACTATTCCATCTGAGAAGTATGCTCAGCAAATCCATGAGATGCACCAAAAATTGCAATGCCTGCAGCTAGCACTGGTCAATACAAAGGGACCAATTCTTCTCCACGACAATTCTTCTGAATACAATACAAAGGGCCCGATTCTTCTGACACGACCACATGTCACACAGACAACACTTCAAAAGTTGAACAAATTGAACTATGAAGTTTCGCCTCATCCACCATATTCACCTGACCTCTTGGCAACCGACTACCACTTCTTCAAGCATCTTGACAACTTTTTGCAGGGAAAACACTTGGACAACCAGCAGGATGCAGAAAATGCTCTCCAAGAGTTCACTGAATTCCGAAGCATGGACTTTTATTCTACAGGAATAAACAAACTTATTTCTCATTGGCAAAAATGTGTTGATTGTAATGGTTCCTATTTTGATTAATAAAGACGTGTTTGAGCCTAGTTATAATGATGTAAAATTCACAGTCCAAAACCATGATTACTTTTGCACCAACCTAATAATATTAAAATCTCAAATTTTTTATAGCAAAATGTATAGTAGGTATCATTGTCTGTATTTTACAGATAATAAAACTGAGGCTCATGAAGGTAATGTAACCTGCTGCCAGAAACCTACTAACTTGTGGAGGCCTCATTCAGACTTAGGTTAGTCTGACCTCACTATACTTTCTTACATCTACACAGCTTTCTCATTTCCAAATTAAAAGTTAAACAGTTCTTCGGGGAGAAATCTGCCTCTGGTATTGAGGGAACGAAAATTCAAACAGAAGTACTGAATGCTTATTATTAAGCATTCAATTCAATTCAACAGATATGTGCCAAGGATTTGTTGAGTACGGGGGAGAGGGGAATTACACTGGTGAATAAAATGCAGTTTCTGCCCTGTAGAATCTTATATTTCTGAAGAAGGGGAAGGGAGATGGATGTGTGAGGGTTGTACAGAAATAACTCAAACAAGGTTCAGGTCATAATTGTCAAAAAAGGAACAGCAGAAGGCTCTGAGGGCCAGTGTGGCCATGTGTTAGTAATTGCTGAAGTTGGGCAATTTGGGACGTGGCAGAAGGTGTTCATTATACCATTCCCCTTATTTTGTATATGTTTAATAATTTCCATAATGAAAAGTTTAAAATAATACTAAAGAGGCATATGGAAGAAATAGTTTTCATCTGTGTGCAAGACTGGGAAATTGGTTTCAAGGGAGAAGTGGTAATTATGGGAAAGTTTTAAAAGATAGGAAGGATCTCAGAAGGTGGAGATGGATACAAGAAGTTAGTTTCTACCTAAATCCTCAGGAATTTCCTGTCTCCTAATCTCATAAACTGAGCTATGTCTTCATTGTTGGAGACTCTGGTGGTCCTGGAGTACTTGGCTCTATCTTGCGTGGTGCACTTCGCCCCACTGATACAAGCAGCGGCAAATCCACCAATGGGATCCAAGTGGTGACAAGGCAACTGTCATGGTCCTGCTAGAAGCTCCCCCAGGTTTTGCGGAAGCTGCATCTCCCTGGTGGCTCTGAATGGAAGTAGAACAAACATTCTGTTTCAATTCAGCCCATCTGGTTATACATTAGGGACAATTCCAACTCAACTCAAATTTTCAGTAGGATATTTTTCCTGAGCAAAGTTGCAGTTAAAATCGTGTGTTCTAGCTTGACAGGGGAGGTGGCCCCCTCACTGTGCTTGGGCCCCAACAGCCCATGCCATGGAAGCATTCCCTGCCCATGTGGGCTCTGACACCTGTGCCAAGCTGTATTCCCTGCATGGATGGCCTCCTTAATCCAACACCCCAGGCTGGGCCATACTCTGCATGGATGTCTCCCCCCGCCTTCAGGCTCTGACCCCTACCCAAAGCCACCACCATGCTGGGCCATCCCATACTCTGCCCCTAACCCATGTGGATACATTTATTGCCCTGCTCTTTCTCCCAATCCGTGTGCTGGACAACTCCAACCTTGGATGTGTGCTCTCTTCCTCCTGCCTGGGCTCCAATACCCATGCTGGCCTTCTTCTCATAGAAACACGCTTCTCACCCCATTCAGGCTGCAACAGCCCACACGGGGCCACCACCACCTGGCAATGCTTTATTTGCTCCACACAGGATCTAACTCCCCACCCTGAGTCACCTGCTTTGTGGTGTCCTTCTCACTCTGCTTGGGACCTGACTCCCTACAGGAGACTACCAGCACACAGTGACATTATCCTCATCCTGCTGAGCTGTGACAGCCTGAAGAAGGCCACAACTTGGGGGCATGCTCCCTCTACCCTGCACTGGCTCTGACACTCTACTTGGACCCATTGTGGCTCCTCCACCCACATCATGTATGCCTACCATGCTAAGCCACTATGATGACTCTACAACTTGTTTTTTTAGTAAAGAAGTGAAGGGAAAAGGAGGAAAGGGAGAGTCTTGAGAAATTTCTTGGTGTTTTTATTTTTTTTGGAGGGTTAAGTTTTTTGAGATATAATATGCATACAGTAAAATTTACTCTTTTTAGGTATACAGTTCTATGAATTCTTACAAATGCTGTAATAAGTAAGCAAGTAAATATATCACTCCCCCAAATTTCCTCATGCCCTTTTGTAGTCAATGCTTATTAGTAATGCTTTATTTTCCAAAATGTTTTTAGTGGTTTCCATAGGATTTACAATATACAGCTTTAATTTATTTCGGCCTACCTTCAAGTAGTATTATACCACTTTACATAGTTTGCAAGAATTTTGCAACAATATACTTATGATCCCTCTCTTTCATCAAAGATCAAAGTAGAGTTGTCATATATTTTACTTTTGTATATGGTATAAACCCAGCAATATGTTGTTAGTATTTTTACTTTAGAAAACCAACTATCTTTTAGAGTGATTAAAAATAACTAGTAATATATTCAAGTATCTGTTATCATATTTCTCCTGCCTGAAGAACTTTAACATTTATTATACTGCAGATCTTTTGAAAATGAATTCAATTTTTTTTTTTTTGCTGAAAAAGCCTTTACTCCCCCTTATTTTTTGAAATATTTGTTCACTAGGTAGAGAATTCTGGCTTGATATTTTCTTCTAGTGCTTTGAAGATGTCAGTCCATTGTCTTCTGGCTTTCATAGTTTCTGAAGATAAATCTGCTGTAATTCTTATCTTTGTTATTCCTCTCCAAATAGTCTTTTTTCTCTGGCTGCCTTTGAGTATTTTTCTTTCTTTTGTTTTCTGAAGTTTGAATAGAAATGTCTAGGTGTGTTGATTTTATTTTGTTTTTCACTTTTTATTTCTTGTTATTTATCTTGGGGTCTCTGAGCTTCTTGGGTCTGTGGCGTGATAGTTTTCATTATTTTTGAAAAATTCTCAGCCATTATCTCTTCAAATATTTCTTCTGCCCTTTTACCTGTATGTTCCCTATCTGGAACTCCAGTTAGCTATATTGTCCCACAACTCTTGGATACTCTGTTGTCTGTCTCTCTCTCTTTCTTTATTTCTCTCTCTGTCTCACCTCTTTGTGTTTCAATTTGAGTAATGCCAATTGAGTAATGCTATGTTCCTATTTATGATCCTCAAAAATTTATCTTTAAGTTTACTGAGTCTTTTCTCTGTTGAGCCTAGACAGTTCTTCATTCCTAATGCTGGTTTTTTATTATTATTTCTAGGATGTTGATTTGACTCTCATAGTTCCCAACTCTCTAGTGAAATATCCCATCTATTTATGAATGTCATCTTCCTTTCCATTAGACCCTTTAATATAATAATTGTAGTTATTTTATAGTTTATTTGTAATGATTCTAACATTGAGCCATGTGAACCTGGTTCTGTTGTTGCTTTATCTCTTGATAATAGGTTGGTCCACCTCCCTTTCTCTTGCAATTTTTTATTAAATGCTGAATATCGTGTGCAGAACAGTAAAAACTGAAGTAAAAATTTATGTCTGGAAATGTGCATGCCTCTATTTGTGTAAGGCCATTCACATGTTAGTCAATCTAGTCAGGGATTGAACTGGGTTTGGGTGTTTTGTTTTGTTTTGTTTTTTGATATTGTTGTTATCTTCAGTGCACCACCAGGATCAAATTCCTCTAATGTGTCTTGTTCTTAGAGTGCAATTATGAAGTCCTGTATGGTGTTTCTGAGTGTTTGTGCTCCATTATCAGCTTTTAAATTGACCCTGTGTATTTGCATCACAATCAGTGTCTCTCTATGCTCTAGTTCCACCCCAAGATGGGTGCTCTTGCTTGCTATTTTGTGCTTTCTAGACTAGTGGGGCAGGCAGTGTTCTCTGTTGCCTTGATCCAGCCTCAGTGGTAGGATTCTGTTTCTGGACCTAAAAGTGAGATTTTCTTATTGTTCCCATCCCTCTTTCCCTTGGCAGCCAAACTTTGCCTTGTATCTGTGCCAGGTATTTATCACAAGAAAGTCTCCTGATCCTCAGCCAAGAGCAGGAGATATCTAATTATATTGGTATGGGATCTCAGACCCAGAACTATTTCCTCCCCCTCCCCAGGGATAAAGGGGTTTAGCTGTTGTTGTTGTTCTATCTTTCTTACAGCAACAATGGATCTTTACTTGTGCCCTGGGATGCCCAAGTTTGCTCCCCTTCCCCCTGAAGCTCAAGACATTTACTTTGTGAGAGAAGACAGGCAGAGCTTCAAGGCTTTTTCATAGTGTCAGCTCCTCTACTTCCCAACATCTGCACCACTAAGGGAGTTTTCTGTCTATCTCCTACCTCATCCCTAACCTTTAGCATGAGTAGTCTCCATTCAAATAACATTATACCACTTCACATATTTTGTGAAAACTCTGCAACAATATATTTCTAATCTAGAGGCGGTCTGCAAAAAGACCCCGTGAATCAGTGCAAACTCCCCTCCTGTCTGGGACTTCCATGGATTCTATACTGTCATGTTAGTCCCACCATTGGCCTTTAGAAACTCTTTAAAATTTTAGCTGATTTCTTCTTACTCACTTATGTGGCAACTTCCCCTTCCTCCCATGCATTTTCACAGGTAAGCCAGTCTGCATCCTGACTTTTCTGGAGGAGCCTATTTTTGTTGGATTTTGGCTTGCTTCGTTGCCCTTATGGGGTCCACTCGCTGATGCATTCAAGAAATGCTGTGATATTTTTTTTCTGGCTTTTCCCATCATTTCAGTGGGCTGATGCTCTTCTAGATTTCTACCTCCTAGGTGGAAGTGGAACCCCAAGGAAGGTTCTGAAACCTTGAAATGGTCTCATCAGAACTGTATTTTTGAAGGCAGGGTGTAAAGTCATGATTAATTATAAAATTATGTGAAAGGAACCTTTTAATCAATGACAAAGAGAATTACAATATAACAGGAAGAAATAAGCCTGTATACTCTAGAATAAATTTTCTGATATGAATCAATTCAGTAAAATTGCACCTACCTATGTATATATAAACAATGATTGATTGATGGTCTTTAAAAATCAAGACATTTTTGTTAACCTTTAAAATTAAAGTATAATATATATTTAGAAATTCACATAAGTATGGAGCTCAACAAGACTATTTTTAGGTTATATCTAACTTCTAAATATATCCCTGTGTTATTAGAAATTGATTGTTGTTTTCCATGGGAAGTACTCAGCTCCCACAACAATAAGTAACAAAGGAGAATGGAAATAATTATGTTCTGAATTGAGCTGAATGTGTAGTTTTGCATAACATTTTCTGTTTCTCAACATATTTTCTCAAGTCCCAAGGGCTCCTTGGATAAAGCTGAAGCTTCTTGAGTATCTTTTGCCAAAAACTGCATGAGAATAGGACCTGTTATATTTGGAAGCAAAGGCTTAAATGAACCTTTCCTCCTTGCAAATGGAGGAAAAATTGCCCCTTTGTTTGGAACCTGGGAACATCAACTCCTGTCTCCTGTCACCTGGCTGGTGAGTGGGTCATGGGCAATTACGATTCCCACTCTAAATCGGAGAAAAAATAACTTCTTTTGATTTGCCCATCTTCTTCCTCTGGGAACCAAGTTCACCCTGGGAATCCTCACCTTCAGACAAAGGAAGTAGATCCTTATGAAGATATTGACATTGAGGAAAAGACTAGTTTTGGAAGTTGAGCCTTTATATCTGACTTTGACCCTTTGGGTATGTGGCTGACTCTGTCTTAAATAAAGAGACATAGTCCACATTCTTCCCGGAGTAACTGCTCTTTGTAAGCCACTCCTGGGAGTCAATGTCCCCTGGAAACACGTGACTTTCTGCTCCTCAGGTTTTGTTTTCCAGATCCCTGAGCCCAGTTTCCCCTTTGTGATGCAATTTTCAGCAGATTACCAAGAAAACATTAGCAGGAGGTTTAATACAGTTGAGTTTTGACCATATTCTCCAATAATGGCAGAGAGTGCACTTGGGATTCACACAGTTCTTCAGAGAATTGGTCTGTTTATCCATTCATTCTCTTTTGTGGATCCATCCAGTATTTCACTTTCTCCTCTAACACCTTCAAGGACTTTTATCTTCCATCACTGCATTTATTATGAAATTAGGTAAACCAAGATGTAGAATATGAGGTCAGCTTCATTCGGGAGTCTAGATCTGGCTGTACCAGTAGACACAAAGGGCCAGGGTAAGGAGAAGGTTTGAGATAACTTTCCTATTCTTCCACTGGGAGCATCAGGCCAAACTAGGGCTTGCCTTGCTGATGGAGTGGCTGTTTGGAGGCCCTGGACTCCTACTGCTGTCTCAGGGTAGACCGAGTCAGGAAGAATAAGGATCCCTACATAGAAAGGTGATAAATGACTTATAGTGCACCTGGCTTTCTTTCTCCAAGCCCAAAACCTATGAAACTCTCCAGGGACAGGAAGCCCAGCTGTGGGACAAGTCCCCAGGTGGCTTTAGGGTGTGTTTCCGTCTTCATGCACAGATTGAAGTTCTGATGACGAGCCCTCACTTCTCGTAGGAGACCCAGAATTGCCTCAGCTAACCGCAGCACTGTGAAAGAGTCTTCCCTGCAGGGCTGACTGAGTAGCCCTGATCTGAACCTGGGCTGAAAGCCCCCAGAATGAAGGTAACCTCAGTTAGGGCTCCTCTCTCTCTTCGGGCAGCTCTTCTCTTTGGCATGCTCGTATCTGGAAGACTTCCTGTCACCCCTGCTCTGCCTCTGCTGGTCTGCCAGGCTGGCAGCCCTGTCCCTGGCCCCCCAGCCTCCCCTAGACACAACAGTGTCCTCTGTGCTCACCCCTGGTGACCCTGCTGTCTGACTGGCTCTTCCAGGTATGTTAAAACTAAGAGCTTCTGAGTAGGTCTGAGTCCCCCTGACTGGCAACGTATTATTGAGTTAACCAAAATTCAGGGCTAAAAATGCACCCCCCCTTTTCTGTAAGATTATTCTCAAAATTATGAATATTGATTTCTATATCGGTTAACTTAAAATATAATTTTTTCTTATTACAAAGTGATTATTATTTATTGTTCTATAAAAGAGAAATTATAGATAGATAGTTCACATTCCCAAAAATCACTGGGTGAAGAGATGCAACATTGTAAGGCTTTCTATAGGTTCCTCTTCAATTACCTGTCTGGACTCTTCCACACTCACTCTGCTGACACCTGGCAGCTCACTTCCAAGGAAGGGCTTGAGCAGTGGGTGTTAATGTCTTCTAAAACTAAATATGCCTTGAGATTGTTCTTCTACATTAACACAGTCACCCTTGGAGTAAAGAACCTTCTTCTAAGAAGTTTCCATTTCATACATGCGAAAAAATAATTTGGTGTTTTATAATCACTAGTCTGATTCTCATGAGGTCTAAACCCATAACCTCAAATGTTCTCCTTATTTAATATATCTCTTTGCTCTGTATTGTTATAAAATGGAGATTTGTGCTAATGAACTTTAATCGTGGGAACATTCTATGAAAAGTGAGAACACAGGTATGGCTTTGGTCTACATATTCTTAGGTAGCTCATGAGAGCTCTGTTCACGAAGCCCTGGCACAGAGCTGGGGAACAGGGTCCCCGCCATGGCCCTATAGGGTGGGTTTTAGGACCTCTGTTCTGCAGATGAGAAACGACTGGGTGGCTCGGAGAAGACAAAACTCCTAGAGAGAGATGGCTGGTGAGGGCAGCCGCTGGGCTTGGTTCCCCACCTGGCCCGGACCCCAGAGCTTGTGTTCTGACCCTCCCTCCTCCAAACTGAAGCCTCACTCTCAGCAAGTGATCAAGAAGCGCCCCCTTCCCTGCCCTCAAAGCCTTCCATTTCTTCCTGGTTTCAGAATGGGGATTAAGTGGCTAATCTGGAGTTTGCCGGGCCCCAAAGCGCCTACAGGAACACTCATAGAACAAATGATGGCGCCAAACTGGGGAGGGAAGTTGTTAACGGGAAGTATGTCGGGAAGTATGTCCGCTCAGCTCCTTGCAGAGCCCTGCCTCTCTCCTGAAGTTTGCAAGTTTTTAATACTGACTATTAAGATTCGTGCTGAAACCCAATATGCTTGACAAACGGCCCTGGCCTGGGGCCTCCCCCAGTTTCCAATGGCTCCGGCTGCTTCAACTGCAGTGGCAACTTGGGGGTTTGTCTTTTTCCAAGCGCACTGTAAAGTGGGAAGTTTGCCTGCCCTCCCACGCCGCCCCAACCCCGCTACCTCCTTAGCTTTCCAGATCCCTGGCGAGGACACAGCTGCAGGGGCCCGGGCCACCACAGCAAAGCAGGCTCTTGTTTGCGTGTGGCCGTGTGAGAGCCACAGCGGGAACGTGTGAGCACAGTTTGCTGAGTCCAGCCCCTCCCGGCTTTTCTGGGCGCTCTGTCTCAGACCTCGGGTTCGCCTCCCCGGGAGTTGGGTTTGCACAGGGCTGCGCATTCGTTGTTCAGCTTGGATGTAAAACTCAACTCCATGTGCCACCGGGGCCGCCGTATAGATCTCTATGAAGAGAAAAACCTACTGACCAGGGTTTCAGGGAGGCTGAAGGGCAGATTCTCTAGGAGAAGTTATAAGGCTTTACTTCTATTGTAAACCTTGCTTAGAAAAGCGTGCACTTTTTGAAATTTAAGACACACGTGAAGCCCACCTCAGCTTCTTGCGAGGACTGACTTCGCTCCGGAGCCCCGGCCCTGGGAGCTGCAGCCCGGCCTCTTCCGTCTGCCGGCCGGGGGACGCATGCACCGCTACGTGTTTTCTCGAGAAAGCCTTTCGAAACCGAGGTTTTCCTCCTATTCGTGGTGCCCAAAGACTACACACATAATGACGGAGAGAGAAGGATGTGTATTAACATTTCAAAAGGGAAAGAAAATCTGACTTTTTTGAAGTCCTGAATATGGCCTTGAGGGGTTTTGCTTTCCTTTAAAATGAACATTCTGTTCTTGTTCTTGTGAAATTAAGGTAAAAATCGAGGTTCATTCAATTCCTTATTCCTTAATTCAGTCGACATACCTTAAGCTGTGTGCTGTGTCCCGCGGATGCACGGATAAACGCACCGTGCAGCCGGTGTTCAGAGGGGAACACGTGCACGTGGAGGGGAAAGACATGCAAAATAAACCAACTATAATGCGGGGAAAAGAGCAGCGTGGCAAAATTATTTTTTCCATATCTGTGAAGAATGATGTTGGGATTTTAATAGGTATTGCATTGAATCTGTAGATCCGTTTGGGTAGCATAGACATTTTAACGATGTTGAGTCTGCTGACCCATGAGCATGGTATGGATTCCCATCTGTTTCCATCCTCTGCTATTTCCTTCCTCAGTGTTTCATAGTTCTCTCTGTAAAGGTCTTTTACCTCCTTGGTTAAGTATATTCCTAGGTACTTTATTTTCTTTGTTGCTATAGAGCTGGAACCCATACTACTAAGTGAAGTGTCCCAAGAATAGAAAAACAAGAGCCACATGTACTCACCAGGAAACTGGTATTAACTGAGCAGCACCTAAGTGGACACATAGGAACTACAGTAACAGGGTATTGGGCAGGGGGGAGGGGGGAGGAGGGCAGGCATATACATGCACAATGAGTGAGATATGCACCATCTGGGGGATGGTCACGCTTGAAGCTCAGACTTGTGGGGGGAGGAGGGGCAAGGGCATTATTTGAAACCTTAAAATTTGTACCCCCATAATATGCTGAAATTAAAAAAAAAAAAGAGCAGTGTGGTACCTCGTGCTGTGTCCCCGGGGTGCTCACGGGCAGCTCCTCCCATCAAGAGGCGGAGTCGAGTCCCCTCCCCTCCAACCTGGGCTGCCCAGAGACACGCTCGACCCACAGGATGCAGCAGAAGTGATAACGGGGTACTCTGAGCCGGACCTCAGGAGGCCTCACGGCTGTCACAGGGGCCCTCTCCGAAGCCAGCAGCGGCGGCGGGAAGACCCCGTGGATGAGGGCGGAGCCTCCCCGGCTGACACTGCATGGAGGAGGGGCGAGTGGTCCGTGCTGGCCCCTGCCGAAGCCTGGGCACAGCATGGAGGGGATCAAGGGGGTCGCGGTTTTGAGCCACTGTGTTATGGGGTGGGTTCAGGACAGCAGCCCTGGCTTTGTCACTTAACTGTCCAAAGGGCCTTTGGCAAAGCATTTAGCTGCTCTACGTCCAGTTTTCAAATCTGTAAAAGCCCACCATGGTCACGCCTGTAATCCCAGCACTTTGGGAGGCCCAGGCAAGAGGATTGCTTGAGGCCAGGAGTTTGAGACCAGCCTGGGCAACATAGAGAGACCTCATCTCTACAAAAAAATAAGGAAATTAGCCGGGCATAGTGGTGCATGCCTGTAGTCCCAGCTACTCGGGAGGCTGAGGCAGGAGGATCCCTTGAGCCAGGAGTTCGAGGTTACGGTGAGCTATGATTGCGCCGCTGCACTCCAGCCTGGGTGACAGGGTGACATCCTGCCTCTACAATAAAATAAAATAGAGGCGTGACTCCTGGTGCTAGAGGGGCCCTGGGGACCAGGAGAGGACGGCGACTGGCACTTCTGCTTCTCCCTGCCTGGCCAGAAGCAGCCCTTCCTGCATCTGATTTCCATGATGGAATTCAACTAGTTCTTTTGAGGACAACGTTCTGCTGATGAAGATACTTCAGGAGCCCGGCTGGGTGGTCACAGGGGTTCTGACTCTGCAGTCTGATTGGCTGAGCCCAGGCCCCAGCTGCTACGCTGCTCCTGGTCGCAGAGCATGTGGCCGCTGCTGCCCCTGCCTGCACCGGTCAGGCCGCTTCTCGAAGCTGCAGCCCGGGAGGAGCTCTGAGCCCTGGTCTGTGTGTGGTCCTCGAGGAAGGCGGGCATCGGGGAAGACGAGGGTCACTTCCCAGAATTCTTGTTTCTCCCACAGACCTCTACGCTATTGTACCAAACCAGAAAACAACCTTGGCTACAGTGCAATCTTATTATTTACTATTTTAAAGTATTATTGAGACTTTTCCAGGAAAAACTCCCATTTTTACTTAAAATGTCATTTTAAAGTTTTCAACTATGTTTAAAATGTAATTCTTATTACTTGGGGCCATACTAATAATGGTCTATACAATCTGCTACAGTTCCCTTCTGAGGACCACACTAATTCCACAAAGCGAGGCCTGCCCAGCCCAGGCGCGCTGTCTGTGCTCTACACCGACAGGCGCCCTGACTCCTCCTAAGTGTGGTAGGATTACGGAGCTTGTGCTTCTTACTGTCGGACAGACGGGAAGCCCCTCCTCTCCCCCAGAGGAGGTTCAGTGTGGGAAGTGCAGGGGCTACTGGTGACCAGGGGTTTAGGCTCAGCCCCTTGTCTAAAGGGCCAGCTGTGTGAAGCGGGCCAGGAAGCACCAGCTGCAGGGGAGAGTGGACAAGAGTGGACATGGTTCTCACGGCTGCCCTCGGCTCAGGTGCTCTTGGGGCACCCCTGACCTGGAAGCCCCGTTCTCCCTTGGTGTCCCTGCCCCCTTCTCCCATGGGGTCTCTGCCCCCTTCATTTCTACTTCTTGCCCCACTGAGCTCCTGTCCAGTGTGACGTCAATCCTCCTCCGCATTATGCCGGCAGCACTGGCCTTGAATTTTCACAATCCTCTGTGATTAACTGGGTACAATTTCCTAGGCAATGAGGAAAAACAAACCTTGCGAATATTGCTGGCATTGCTCGGTCTCTCAACTTAATTCTGCCGCCGCGTTATGCTAACAGGCTGCCTTCCCTCCAAGCGCCCTCCTTGGAGGGAAGGCAGCCTCTTAGCATAACGCGGCAGCAGAATTTTTTTTTTTTTTTAGATATGCAAATTTTTATTTTTAAAATTCACCTTCACTACAAATTTAAGAAGTCTGGGGAAGCTTTTCCATCCCTCACCCAAAGAGCCCTGCCCGACACCACGCTGGCAGGGCTGGGCAGACAGGGGGCCCGAGGGAGACCTGTCGGGCCCCAGATGGACACACACTGGTCTAGGCTCTGACACCGTGTCCTTATGTGGCTTGGGGCAAGTCATCTTTACAAGGCAAAGATAATCATATCTGTTTTTTCAATGTAATAGAATAATTTATAAGGATTAAGTGAGAAGATTCACAAGTTAAATATTGTGTATATATGCACAATATCATTATTATCTCTTAAATGATAGTTGAATATTGAAATCATGTGAAATCTATACGTGGGTAGAGAAAGATTTCTCACACAGTGGTTAGGATATGCAGAAGGGAAGGGAGGAAAGAAGGGAGGGAGGGAGGGAGGGAGAGAAAAAAGGGGAAGGAGTGGCCACAGCACATAGAGGAAGGAGTGAAAAATGCTGGGCCCTGAGGGAAAGTTGTAAAAATGGCTTTTTTCTCTCTGTTTTCAGCAGACTGATAATAGAATCATAGTGAAGCTCTTGTAGGTGCTCCTTCTGGATTTTCTGAGTCCTTGAGATCTGGTTTTGGGCAGGAACTGAGGCAGAGAGTTGGAACAGGGAATTCACACCCTTACTGGCCACTTAGGGCTCTTCACGTCTGAGAAAATGAATTCTTAGAGATAACAAGTTAGACTACAAGTGTTTTAATTAAACAAAACAAAGGAGGAAGTTAGGTTGAGTTTTTTTTTTTTTTTTTTACCAAAGGGGCAATTATGTGCTGTGAGTTTATTTCTCTTAGTTTCTGTTTGATAGTTTATTTCCCTCTGTTAGATAGGTTATTGGTAAGACAGCCTTTCAAATATCACATAGAGAAAATTTCTTTCTTTTACAAAGCTATGGCCTTGTTTTCTGTTATTATATTTCTGGCAAGAGAGGAAGCCAGATAAGATTAAAAATATTAATCTTACCTCAACCTATTTTTTTCTGGTACATTACTAATAAAAGCCAAGTCTCAGATTGTTTTGCTGAACAGAAAGGAATATACTTGATATCATAATCTTAAAACAAAAGTTCAGTATTGATGTATTCTTTTTGCTTTCCAGTAAACTGCTCTTTGGTGTTGTTCTCAAAAGCAACCTAGCGCATTAAAATCCCCAGCTAGTGAAAGGTGTTCAAACCACCTGCAACAATCCAGTAGAGAGAGCCCAGAACCAGCCACATCGGGTGACGTAGTGGCTGACAGCAGAAGTGGACTGTGCTTCGTGGGAGAAAAGGTGGACCCCAGGCCCCCTGGTAGGGACACTAAGACGCTGTTTTGACAGAGCAAGTCAGAAAGCATCAGCCCTTTATGTTTTCTGAGTAATCTTGCTGGAGGAAAGGCCTGGGACCTTGAGGCCAGCATCTGCTGGGGCAGGAATGTTCATCTGGAGAAGACAAAGCTAAGGAAGTTTGTGTTGGAAGCTGGAATTGGGACACGTGTTTCTTGGCTCGGAGCAGCACCCACCGACGGGTAGTTACACTGACCAAACCCCCGTTGAAGCAGCAAAAGCTGGAACCACAGCCTGTTGCTTTGAGGCCGCCTCCTGCCGACATGTTTTCCTATTGTTCCAGTAGAAACTTCCTGCACCCTGGAGCTGGCAGGGAGGGTGTGTATCTGCTCTCGTCACAGTTGCCTAGGGGGCCAGTGAGTGGCAGGTGAGGACCGACCTCCCCTGGACTCAGAGCAAGTTTCAGGAGAGGCTGCACAGGTAGCTGGTCCCCCAGCCCCGGGGCGGTGGCGGTCTGAAGCCACAGGGCATCCTTCAGAGTTGTAAGTTTGTTCTTCCCGTCCCACCCACAGAGCGACTGCCGTGCCTGCCACACAGCACGCACAGAACGTCTTAAATCTTTTACTGCACCCAAAAGAGTTTCCTTTTCTATTCTGCACTCTGCAATGCTTCACCATTTTTAAAGATGGTGTCTAGATAGGGAAAGTTCCAAACCCCCTTGCCCTGTTCGCTCTGCCGCCTCTCCAAGGCTCCTGCCTGTCCCCGCCACGGCTCAGAGGAGCTGCTGCGTGGGAGACACGTCCCCGTGGAGAAGCACCGCGTGGAGTCAGTAAGTCACAGTAAAGAAGAGTGGCGTTTTCCTTTACTTCTCATACTTTTGCCCATTTTTCCAACATTTTTTGAAGTTCGAGAGCCTTTCAGACATTGGCACGGACTCTACGACACCCTCAGTTAAAGTTTTGTTAAAAAATAAAAGCTTTGTACATATTAAATTTAACTAGAGCGTAACTGAACAAAGGATCCTCACCTTTGCGCATCGGGCAGCCCCAAGAACCAGAGCAGGTTCGGCGGCGTCTGGCCTGCAGCGTGGGTTGGCAGCATTTATGGACAGACCACGGAGGGAGGTGGGGGACAGAGACGGCGCCACTGGTGACAGAGCCGCCTTTGCCTCACTCGAGCAGGGTCTGATCCGGGCGCTGCACAGCTGTGGTCGGCTGCCACCCAGCTGTGACAAAAGTAGACTCCTCGTCAGGCTTTCGCTTTGCCTACCCACTGAGTTGGGTTGTAGGTGGTTACGTATGGATGCAGCCTCGGGCCTGATTTAGTTTAATTAACAGTTTCAACATTCGGTTACAGTTGGGCGGTTGATGAGCTTGGAGGCTCTTCTCTCTGAGAAATGAAACAGATGCCATTCTGGCTTGAAGCTGGCAGGCACCGGGCGTTGTCGCCATGGAGGCAGTTTCCATAGACATCGTGTTTCCATTTGACATGTGAGTTCATGAAGCTTTGGAAGGGTGCCAGAGCTGAAGGGCACCGCAGCAGTTGGGAGGGAGAGCAATGAGTGCTGCCGCTGTCTGTCTTCAAGGCACTTGCGAAAAGTGACGCGTCCTGTTTGATGCATGCCTACTCGGGACTCACTGTGTGCTGGCGCTCATCTGAGCGCTCTCCAAGTGTGAACTGGATCCTCATAACAATCCCACAAGGCGGGTCCTATTATTATCTCCATTTCAGAAGAGGAAATCCAGAGAGGCTAAGATCCTTGCTTGAGAACACAGCGCTCCTAAGTGGCTGAGTCAGCAGCTTGGCCCAGAGGCATGCCCTTCCCCACACGGTGACATCATGAGCAAAACACAAGATAGGAACATTCACTTTCTCAAAACACGCACGTCATGGCAAAGGCGCCTAAGAGGACGGAAGTCGATGCTCAGCAGAGATAGCCCTGGTTAGAACTTCGTATTATGTACTAGCAACTACGACTTTTCCATCCCCAAAGGAGAGGCTGCCATCTCAAAAGGGGTGTCGAGTGGCCAGCAAAGCTACTTTGCTGGGAGGGTAAATCTCCTGGGCAGAGAAACCTCAAGTCTTCACCTCTTAGAGTAAAAGGAGGAAGATGAGTTGGCATCGCAGGGTCCAGGGAAGGCTTGGTTTTGTCGCATTCGGAATCCCCAGCCGGGTTTCCGCAACTGTTCTCACTGTTGGACTGCACCTTGTTTCTTTGTTATTTAGCATTGTTCTTCCCTGGGGCACAGGAGTGCGCTGGGGTCCTAGCCGGGCTCTGACCGCGTCTTTATGACCTGTGCGCATTCCCCACTCTGGTCCTGCCCATCCCGGTGCTTCCCGGGCTTGGCGTGTGCAGCGGCGGCCTTGTAAGTGAACACCACTCCGGTGTGCCCTGGCCGGAGGGGCTCTGGGAACAACAGACCTTCAGTGCCACAACAGAGAGAGTCCTGGGCGAACAGAGGTGAGCTCTAAACAGCGCTCATGTCCATTTCTTCCCCAGCGCCAGTGGATGTATGGCCATTCACCTCTGTCCTCTAACTTTAGCCCACTTGCGACAAGTACCATGACAAGTACTTGGGAGCTGTCTGGTTGGCTCAGAGGAAACCCCCGTGGGGGGAAGTACAGCCCACCCTGTCTGGCGTTAGCCCATATCCAACCTGGCCCTTGCACTGTCTGATTGCGTGTTGGCCTCGGCGAGTGCTCTGGTTGAGACGGGCAGGCAGGTGTTCCCGCTGGGAAGCTCTGCGCGCCGCGCCCTCCTGCGCTCGGCTCTCTGCAGCCGCGTGGGATGCCGCGTGGACGCACGCGTACAAACCGACTCCCTCACCTCTGGCTGTGACTCTCGCTCCAACCTTCCCTGCAGCTCACCTGTCGGCCTGAGCGAAGTGCACGTCCACGGCCTGCATGACGGGAATCCTAGCAGTGAACCACAGGGTGTGTGTACTAATATTCATACAACCACACGATAGTCCAGTGACGATTATCATCACGGGTGCTTGGGGCTGTCTCCTTTCTGAAGTGATTACAGAGAATTAGGAGATTTGGAGCATGGTTTCAGCATCAGCCTTTAAATTTCAGCCCAGTATTTGATTTTTTAACAGCTTTAGTGAAGCATAATTGACATGCTATAAACTACACATATTTAGAGTGTATAATTTGGTAAGTTTAACTTATGTATATACCCAGAAACCATTGCTCTAATTAGGACACTGAAAATCTGTGTCACCCCAAAAGTTTCCCCACGGCCCTTTGAGGGTCCTCATTGGCCACTGCCCTTCCCTGAGCAACTGCTGATCTGCTTCTGTCATTGGGCTGTTTCCAGTTTGGGTCTATTAGAGATGAAACTGCTGTGAACATGTATGTACAAGTCCTGTTATGGACCTGTGCTGTTATTTCTCTTGGGCAAATGTCTAGGAGTGGAATTTCTGGATCAAACTGTAGGTGTGTGTTTAATTTTATAACCTCTGAGGAGGTCATAACATTTTACATTCCCACCCCCAGTGGATGAGAAGCCCAGTCCCTCCTAATGTTTGCTGATACTTGGTATGCTCGGTCTTTTGAATTTCTGTCATTCTAATAGACATGTGGTGGATCTTATGGGGGCTTTAACTTCATTTCCTTGATGAATGATGTTGAGTATCTTTTCATCTGCTTATTTGCCATTCAAATATCTTCCTTGGTAAAGTGTCTTTTCGAATCTTTTGCCCATTTTGGAAATCTATTTGTTTTCTTATTTTTGAGTTTTGAATATTCTGTATGTAGGTCCTTTATCATACATATGCCTTACAAAGGCATGTATTCCTGTCCATGTATAGCTTATCTTTTAGTTTTCTTAACAGTGTTCATTAAAAAGTAGAATTTTGAATTTTGATGAAGTCTAATTTATCAATTTTTCCTTTATATGTTTTGCTTCTGATGTTATAAATAAGTAATTATTGCCTAATCCAAGATCACAAAGATTTTCATTCTATGTTTCTCCTAGAAGTTTTATAGTTTTAGGTTTTACATTTAGGTCTACCATCCAATTTGAGTTAGTTTTTATATGTGATGTGAAGCATAAATTGAAGTTTATTTTTTTCTATATGGATATCTAATTTTTCAGCACCATTTGTTGAAAAGACTGTCCTTTCTCTGCTGAATTGCCATTGAGCCTTTGGCAAAATCAGTTGTCCATGTATGAGTGAGTCTATTTCTGTGTTGTCTATTCTTCGTTCAACTGCCTGGTACGTCTCTTTTTTCACTAGCACCACAGTACCACAGTCTTAATTATTGTACCTTTTAAATACATCTTGAAGTGAGATAGTGCAGTCCTCCAACTTTGCTCTTTTTTTTGCAAAGTATTTTAGCTAATCTGCATCCTTTGAATTTCCATATGAATTTTAGAGTCAGCTTGTGAATTTCTACTAAAAAAAAAACTCTTCATGGGACCTTGATTGGAATTGCATTGATCAAACTAGGGAGAATTAGTATCTTAATAATAATGAGTTTTCCAACTTGTGAACACTGTATACCTCTCCCTTTATTTAGGTCTTTTTAAATTTCCCTCTCAGTAGTACTTCCTAATTTTTTGTGAGCAGGTCTAGCTCATCTTTTGTCAGATTTATCCTTAATAGTTAATGATGCAATTGTAACTGATATTGTTTTATTAATTTCAATTCCCAATTGTTCATTTCTAATATATAGAACAAAATTGACTTTTGCATATGTTAATTTCATCTTTGCAGTTTTGCTAACTTACTCATTATTTCTAGTAGCTTTTTGGAGGATTGCATCAGATTTTCTACATGCATGAACATTTTTCTTTTCAATCTGAATATATTTCATTTCTTTTTCTTGGCTTATTACACTAGCCAGTACCTCCAGTACAATGTTGAATAGAAGTGATGTCAGCAAATATCCTTGTTTTATTCCTGATCTTAGAGAGAAAGCATTTAATCTTTTACCAGTGTGTGTGATGTTAGCTATACATTTTCCCTAGATGCCATTTGCCTAGTTGAGAAAGTTCCTTCTATTCTTACTTTGCTGAGAGTTTTCATTTAGATGTGGAATTTTTTTCCCAAATTTTTCTACATTTATGCACATTATCATATAGTTTTTCTTTAATAGTTTGTTAATATGGCAAAATAAATAGACAGATTTTTGAATGTTAAACAAGTCTTGCATTTTTGCTATAAAACACACTTTGTCATAATGGCCATGATACTTTTTATATATTATTTATAAATTATCAGATTCAATTTGCTAAAATTTTGTTAAATATTTTTGCATCTGTGTTCATGAGGAATAGTTTTCTATACTTTTAATTTCTTGGAATGTCTTTGTCTGGTTTTATTATCAGGATAATTCTAGCCTCATGGAATGAGTTTGAAAGTATTTCCTTCTCTACAATTTTCTGAAAGTGTTAGTAAAGACAGTGTTATTTCCTCCTTAAATACTTGGTATAATTTACCAGTGAAGCCATCTGGGTCTGGAGTTTTCTTTGTGGGAAAGCTTTTAATTAAAAATTTAATGTATTTAAAAGTCACAGGGCTTTTCATGTTATCTGTTTTTGAGTGAGTTTTGGCAAATTTTGTTTTTTAAGGAATTTGTCCATTTCATCTAAGTTGTCATATTTATTGGCATAAAGTTGTTCATAAAATTTCATAATTATTCTTTTAATATCTGTAGATGTTGCAGTGATGTCACCTCTCTCATTTCTGATATTAGAAATTTATGTCTTTTTTGTTTCTTATCAGGCTGGCTAGGGGTTTATTATAATAGTTTTATTGAGCTTCTCAAAGAACCAGCTTTTTATTTTATTGATTTTTCTACATAGTTTTTATATTTCTATTTTTTTTTTTTTTGAGACAGGGTCTTACTTTGTCACCTGGGCATCGTCATAGCTCACTGGCAACCTCACACTCCTGAACTCAAGAGATCCTTCTGCCTCAGCCTCTTGAGTAGCTTGGACTACAGATGTGCACCACCACACCTGGCTAATTTTTCTATTTTTTGTAGAGACGGAGTCTCACTCTTGCTCAGGCTAGTCTTGAACTCCTGGGGCTCAAGTGATAATCCCACCTCAGCTCCCCAAAGTGCTGGGAATACAGGCATGAGCCACTGCACCCAACATGTCTTCCTCCTTTTTTATTTCATTGACTTATTTCATAAGACTTCTGGTCTTAACTGTTTCCTGACTTCTGCTTACTCTGGGTTTGATTTTCTCTTCTTTCTCTAGTTTTTTAAGGTAGAAGCTGAGACCACTGATTTAAAACCATTCTTATTTTCTCATATAATTGTTTAGTGCTATAAAATTTCCTCCAAATGCTGCTTTATCTACACCTCCAAATTTTGATATGCTATGTCTTAATTCTTATTCACTTAAAAGTACTTTATAATATTCTTTTTTATTTCTTCTTGAACAATTAGTTATTTAGAAGTGTGTCATTTATTTTCCAAATAGTTGGTCATTTTCCAGATGAGTTTCTTTATTGATTCTAATTTAATTCTGTGTGATCAGAGAACATATATCTATTACTTGAATCCTTTTTAATGAATTGAGATTTATATTATGAATGAGAAGTGATCTATCTTGGTAAATGTTCTGTGTGCCCTTGAAAAGAATGTTTGTTTTTCTATTTGCTACATTCTATAACTTTCAAGAAGATCAATTTGGTCGATAGTGTTGTTCAAGTCTTCTGAAGCCTTTTTTATTTTCACTCTACTTGTTCTATATTATTAAGAGGGGTATGGAAATCTTTGAGTATAATTTTGGGTTTGTCCTTTTCTTCCTTAAGTTCTATAGTTTTTCTTCATGTATTAATATTTTGAAGCTCTGTTATTAAGTGCATAAATATTTAGGATTTTATATCCTCTTTATCATTTACCCTTTACCATTATGGAATTGCCCTCTTTATCCCTGACAATATTCTTTCTTCCAAATGGACTTTGTTTGATATTACTATAGCCACTCCAGCTTTCTTTTGATTAGTGCCAGCATGATATATCTTTTTCCAGCCTTTTACTTATAATCTATTTGTGTCTTCATACTTGAAGTGGGTTTCTTATAGGCAACTATAGTTAAGTCTTGCTATTTTATCTATTGTGATAGCCTCTGCCTTTTAATTGACGCAAGATCCTTCTGTGTACTCTACCCAACAATGATCCGGAATTATGAACTTTTTAGTCTGGCTAATAGAATAGCACCGTTACCCTGTGTGAATCCAGGTACTGTTCTCTTTAATCCTTTTAGGTGTTTCTTTTCCATGCCTTCTGTATTTTTCTCACATGGATGAGCTAATTGATTCTCTGCTGAACAATCAAAAAGACCCTCTACAGAATTCTAGTCTTCTGTTTGTGAAGCTCTCTCCTCTCTAGTCTGCACTGTGAGCTTCAGCCACCTGGTCTCCCTGGACTCTCCGCTCCAACCTCGTTCCTCAGGGTGTTCACTGGCCCCACGTGGGACCCCCTGCCTGGCCCTGAGTCCTGAAAGCTCTCTCCCTGCAGTGAGCTGTGGCAACTACAGGTCTCCCCTCGCTTCTCTCCTAATTCTCAGAGATCACTTTCCTTCACTATCTGATGCCCAGGGTCTTGAAAACAATGTTTTCATATATTTTGCCTGATTTTTTAGTTGTTTCAAGTGGGAGAGTAAATCCTGCTCCTGTTGCTCCATCTTGGTTGGAAGCAGAACTCCCGATGCCAGGAAGAGGGAGTGGAGGCTGGGCCCAGAGGCACAGACGTTGGATCTGGATGGAGCTTGGATGAGTTTCCCAGTATTCAATTTTGGAGGAACAGCAAGTTTGTATTTTTAAAGCAAGTCTAAAGTCTTTATAAATTTAATTAGGCCACTTAATTATTAGCCATTTTCATCATAGTCTTTCTGTGTTTCCTCTTGTCTGTGGAATTTAGAGAAGATCAAAAATCATGGGAAAATAAATTATGTTTATACAACCCCCAACAAACAAGCAAATTAATAGCAAAATCTAAGGGCATTTGGCAAGCACTTGAGCCCTTTCTGGATGTATCCTTTTCACGTGATAAACATGAATTAAACCCACTGCTTGAAGATCTGCTGTCACAACCACCGGCAGAACAAATTGCACGTGTAATTCTGCCAATACATAACTGTACTGGCAATGTTCTTATATGTGATGATTGTCTCCAAGTAGGAAAAAAAAAAGTTAAACCCTACCTCTATAGGAATAGTAAAAGCTGGATTTGCTGCAGGTTCTCTCATATCCCTGTTGAAGAATAAAAATGTCTCACAGTTTTGTAAGGACCCTGTGATCAGCTTTGCTGCTATGGAAGGCAGCCAGGGAGGTGTTAGCCCACAGATACTCACATACCTCATGGGAGAGGCCAGAAGTTACCCCCAGTGCAAGGTATGTCTGCCATTAGGAAGATCATGCATCCACAGGAGTCCAGGAATTTGGAAACGAGGAGGGTCTGTGTTGGGAGAAGTGACAAGAAACACAGACAAGCAATGACTCCGAGCTGTCAGAGAGTGCCTGTGCGTGTTGCCGGAATGAGGCCCAGACCTCCACTTTAACTCACTCCAATTTCCTTTGTTGTTGGAAGTTAGACATGTAAACATGCTGTCTCCAAGGGTGTTTTAACCGCTCAGGACATGTGTTTGATGGCTGGCACCAGGACCCAGCCATCTTCCAACTCTGCCTTGCACAGAGCATGATGATCGTACCTCCAATCTGGATCATTCATTTCAAATCCAGACAGAAGAGAGAAGATCAAACAGTGGGTGGGACCTCAGGGAGGTCCTCTTCTGAGAGGACGGCAGTATTATTCCAGCAGGAAAACGCTTCCTGTTATCCTGTTGTTTAACAATATCCAAGACAACCTTCCTTCCCTGCCCAGTAAATGCACCAGTATCTAGGACTACATATTCCTGGAGGCCAGTCCTGGGGAGGTACAGAGCAGAGTCCCGGATGGACGCCTGACCTGTAACTCTGAAAAGAAAGCGTGAGTGGCTGGAACATTAAAAGAATCACACGGAGTAAAAAGGAGTCTATTTGGAGTAGACTTCTGATGGCACGAGACTTGGAGAAGTCCCTTTATCCTTGCGTCACCTGGAAGATCTGCTGGCAGTAGCCACGTGTGTTTCCAGTTCCTTCTGCAGTGACTGCTGGTGACCTGGAGCCGCTCTATGCTGGAAACTTCTTAAGCGATTCCAGACACACTTTGTCACAGCCCAGCTCTCGTGCCTTGCCGTCTCCATCCTGCTTTTGCTCCTTCACATCTATGTTTGCAGAAGTGGTTCAAGCCGATGGGTTACCAGCCTTGCCAAGACCACAGTCACGGCGCCACCAGAGGTGCTCAGCAGAGTGGATCTCCGGTAACGCATGCTGAGCTCCGTGCCAAGTGTCACACTCAGCAGGTTAAACCGTTTCAGCTCACCTAATTGAACGACGCTGACGGGCACCATTAGGTGGAACTCTGCTCTGAGATTGCTCGTGACGAATTCTTTGCCCTGACACCAGTTCCCAGCCCTCGTCGTTACTGAGTCGGGACTCATCTCTTTGAGTCTTCTGGTGACGACTTGAAGTGGTTGGCAGAAGAAAGCATAAGTCAGCATCAAGTAAAATGAGAGCCAGAGGAAATCTCACTAAAAAGTCATCTTGGGGTAACGCAGAGACATACTGAGGTTTTAAGTGATTTCAAAAGTACTCTGACGACAAGGAGGACCAAATTTGGGGAAGGTTCTCTCTGTAGTGAATATAATAGACACCAAAAGTCCTACACCTAGAGCTAAGAAGAATGCGTAATTTGATTTAAAGACGTGCAATGGAAGCTTTACTCGTGTGATTCCCGACCTTACAACCAGAATTCAATTCAGGAAGTCTCTATCTGCTCCCTACCTGTGCACCCAATGTATTTCTATTATAATATTCATTGAGTCATAAATGGGGCATTGTCAAAGAGCAACATATTACAACTGATTTGTATTTTGCTCATCCCAATAGTAACTGCACAGGTTTGGAGAATACTGCGTGCAGTGTCGGTTGTCCCTGTGATTTATGGGGACCTTGCTCTGCACTGTCATGGGGCCCCTGCCCAGTGTTTGAGCAGCGTTGGTCTATGATGTGCAGTGTCCAGGTCTTTGAGATGTCATGATGTTTCTGTAATCATTGGTCAGCTTACTTAGGTTAGATCTTGAGAGAAAATGACTCCTAGAGATACAGGCTTGCATTTTTGTCAGATTCTCTTGGTTGGTGTTGATCTGATAGTCCTAAAAAAATCCTCATTAGCCAAAGAGAGCAAGGAATCATATTTTCTTTAGGCTGTTAATAACTAACAACTAAGTTACCACTTATTGCAAATCTGAGCTGTTCCAAGTTTGCATTAGTCTAGACAAAATTAGACCCTTTTACAAGTACTGCCATCCATATTTTTGCCTGTGAATGGGTCTTATGCAATGGGCTTTGCCAATTATTTAAATGTTTACCTTAAAGTTAAAATATTTGTTTTACTTTTTAACTTCAATATCTTATGTTTCAATATAAAAACAGATTTCATATAAAACACCATTATTCAAAGGCCTGAGCATGTGTATTTATGAAGAGGTAACAGCACGACTTTGGTTGGTCTGTTTTATGATTCTTAATAAGCTGAATAAAAACGGCCAGTGTTTGCCATAACCAGCCCTAGACACTGTGGACAGGTAAGATACTGGCAGGAAACCTTCCCAGAGCCCAGGACAGGAGCTGGGTTTCCTGTATCTGACAGCAAAGCCACCTCTGAGGCCGAGGAGGCAGGTGGTTGTAGAACTATTTCACAGAGTCGGGGTGCAGCCTCCCGAGCCGGCCTGGGGGGAGGCTGGTGCAGGCAGGGGCGGGGCCTCTCAGTGGGGGTTAAATGTACCTTGTAGACACGGTCTTTCCTTCAGAATTAACCGCGTGGGGCAGTTGGGAGCACAGTGGAGGAGGTCATGGTGGGGAAGAAAAATGTTCTGTTTGTATTTGTCCTTTGGGGGGATGGGGAAGAAGCTGTCGTGACTGAATAGAGAGAGATCTAGAATGGGAGGCGCAGAGAGGAGATTCGCTGCCCACCTGTGATCGCCAAGAGCAGCCCCCCCACCTTCCCCTGGGACCCCTCAACCCCGGATGCTCCCCGGGCTGGGTCACTGGTCCTTCCTCACATGCTGGAAAGATGCTGAGCTGAGGGCGGCTCCGGAGAGTCAATTCAAATCTAGGAAACCAGAACAGGCCAGGAAGGACGCGCAGGGCTTTAGCAGTGGTGCCCCAGGCAGAGGGAGATTCCATGGAGGAGCTGGGATCCTTTTTGTGCTATGCTAATTTATAGCTGCTCGGTTCCATTCATTCTTCTTCTAAACCCACAGTGTTTCAGAATGTCAGGAAACCTTAAAGCCATGTAGCCAACCTTCCCGATTTTAAGGATTTGGAAATCATGGCCCAGAGATGTCAACCCACTTACAGGGGGCCACTCGGCAATTTGGTGGCATGGCTGGGATTAGAACCGGCATGTCTTGTCCCAGCCTGTCCTGTGCTCTAAGCCACTGTTCTTCCCAACAAGGTCAGAGTCTCAAGGAAGGGCCCAGCATCCATCCTCTGCCGCCGGCCTCAGCATGGCGCCCAGGGCAGGACAAGAAAGTGTGGCCTCTCGCCTCTACGGCGCCGTTATCCCATTCTGGATCCCAACGCCTGTGCCCTGCCTCCTGCCCACCTCTGCTTGCTCTTCGTCCGTTCCTCCCAGTTCCGGGGCCATGTCCCACAATGCTGTCCTCAGCTGACTGTGCCCAGGACACGAGGGCTTGCCGCCTCCTACGGCCCCCACACAGCCACACGCTTGCGGACACACACATGTGCACATCCGACACCAGGAGGGCGCCGTCCCTGTCGGTGGGCCTTGGACCTACTCGACCATCCCAGTGGGACTGACTCACCTGGCACACCGGTGTCCTCCCCCTTCTGTGTTCAGTGGCACTTCCACGTCCCGCCTAGCCGGCAGCCGCGGGACCCTTGGGTCCAAGGACGCAATGAGAAGAGGGTCCGCAGACCAGGGCCAGCCCCGGCAGCTAGACAGCATCTTAGCGGGAGGGAGGAAAAGGTGTCCCCTCCAGCGGGCGGATCACGAAAGCGTCACGTCTGTGTGGCTGAGGGAGAAAAGGGCCACCCGGCAGCTCCATGGCGGGGGTCAGGGCTCGGCAGAGCTGGGGGCTGCAGCCCGCAGGTGCCCTTGCCAGGGTATGCTTGTACCGGGCAGCGTCCGCCCAAGATCCTGCAGGCCCCACCGGCGACATGCTCTCTCTCGTCTTCCCTCCTCGCCAGAACACCGGACAAGAGAAAAAAGGCGAGATTAATCAGTGAAGGGAAAACTCAGCAGAAACGACAGGGATACAGAGGCAACAATTTAAAAGATAATGACCATCTACCCAAAAGATCAAATGACACTACAAATGGGACACCTGCACTCGAAGGTTTATAGCAGCACAGTTCACAATCGCAAAGATGTGGAAACAACCCAGGTGCCCATCAATACATGAGTGGATTAACAAAATGTGGTATATGTATACCATGGAGTACTACTCAGCTTTAAGAAACAACGGTGCTATAGCACCTCTTGTATTTTCCTGGATAGAGCCAGGATCCATTCTACTAACTAAAGTATCTCAAGAATGGAAAAACAAGCACCACATGCACTCACCAGCAAATTGGTATTAACGGACCAACACCTCAGTGGACATATAGGAAAAACATTTATCGGGTGTTGGGCGGGTGGGAGGAGGAGGGGATGGGTATATACAACCATAATGAGTGAGATGTGCAACGTTTGGGGGATGGTCACGCTTGAAGCTCTGACTCGAGGGGGGAGGGGGGGCAAGGGCAATATATGTAACCTTAACATTTGTACCCCCATAATATGCTGAAATAAAAAAATGATAAAAGATAATGACCCAGTTTTTGCAAGTCACAGAACACGGCATCCAACCCTGTTACGGAGTGTCCCTTTAATAATCTGGTGCTTACATGGCGCAGGGACGAGCACAACTCGTTCACATCTGTGAACGAGACGACACGGAGCGAGTGTTTTCTCTGCCCAGGGAAGACTCTCAGAGCACCGCTTTGTAAATATTTTGAGGCCCCCTGCGGTCCTGGGGTCCCGATCTTCCACATAGTAAATTCGTGAGGTCAATTTGTTTTCTTCTCCACTCTCTGATGAGGCAGAGATCCTGCTGCGCACAAAACCATCTGTCATCCCTCCTGCAGGGAGGTGCCTTCGCTGACGTGGGGGCTCCTCTCCTCCAGCACCGGTCCCCTCCCGCCCGTCCCTTATCGCCCAGGCAAGTCGCCTTTCCTGGCCCGATGTCTTCTCCCGGTCCAGGTCCCCGGGCCGCCGGCCACGGGGCAGCCTCTGCGTGCAGCCCTGAGCTCTGGGCTTTGCCCACACCCTGGTCGCAGCCAGCCCCCAGCCAGACAGTCTGGTGAACGGGGCAGTGGAAATTCAGCTGACGAGTGGAGGGTTTCCAGTATAAATTTCCCTTTTCTCACCACAGTTTTATAGAACTTTGCAAAGATGCACATCAGCACATTTGCAAGTCGGGCTGTATTCTGAAAAGAGTGGAGCCTGTCAAAACTCTGAACTTTTATGTTGTTCTTTTTAACAGTTTGATCAATCACCAAGCACATTATGTCCCTGTAACCCTATCCTCTGCCATAAGAAGAGGGTTTGAATACCAGGGTTTGAGAAAAGTCTGTTTGCCACATCAGCCAGGGTTTTATGTAACTCTTAGTACATTTTGCCTTGTGTTCTCGGAGAGTAACCTTTGATTTTATCCTGATATCTCATTACTATTTTGTAAGTACTTTGGAGTACCTTTAAATTCTGGCCGTACAAGCCAGCATTCCCATAAATCCCCTCCCTGCCCTCGGTGAGTGAGTGCACCCCCAGGGAGAGGACTGGCTCACTCTGCACAACAGGACCTAGTGAGAAAACGCTACTAACACAGTGACAGCCTGGGTAAAAGTGCAGAAGTTCTAGTGAATTCCAAAAATACTTTATAGGTTCTTGATCTCACTAGGACTTCTTTTGAAAAGGAAACTCCCCTTGCAGTTTGCCCACTTCCTGTATTTTTCAGACTGAAGCTCAGAGCTCTCAGGGGGCAATTTGGTCTCAATGGCTTGACGTTAACCCTTCGAAGTGAATCAAACCATAGCCAATGTCTAGAACGCTCTTCAGAATTGACATTGGGAATTCCCGTTATTCGTAATGTTTTCTCAGTTAGGTGCCAAAACAAAACCTTGACAAGAGGAATTATTTTAATTTAGAGACACGATTCATCTTATACAATTTGAGCAATTTTGAGGGCAAACCTGATGAGTGACTATCTTTGTATCTGGACACCTCGAAGAGTGGTTTTTGTAACTGAGATCTGACACCGAGGACCTGACAACCTCCCAGGCCCTAAGACGCCATGGCTGCCGCCCTGCTGGGAGGACACGGCCCACCCCACATCCCAGAGGCCAGGGCAGCCCTTCTCCTCTTTCAAGACCCGCCTTTTCAAGGAAGTCCTCCCTGCCCCCTCCCATGCCCACCACAGCACCATTGATCATTCTGTCCATCAAATCCACACTGCGTTTGTAAATTCTGATATTGTCACACACGGAGCGCTTCGTGGCACCTACAGGTTACATATGCTTTCCTCCTTGTCGACCAGAGTTTCTCAATCTCTGCACTATTGACATTTTGGGCCAAATAATTCTCTGCTACACTGACTTGTGTGCTGTGAAGTATTTAGCAGGTACCTGGCCTCTGCCTGCCAGGTGCCACTAGGACCCTCTTCCCCAGTAGTGACAGCCCAAACTACTGTTAGACATTGGCAGATGTCCCCTGGGAGGCAGGATTGCCCCAGTTGAGAACCGCCGTTCTAGACCCAAAGCTCATAGAAGTGATGGCAATGTTTTGTTTCTCTTTAAATTCCTAGCACCTAGCGTAATCTCTGCTCTAGAGTGGGCATTTAGTTTAGTTGAATTTTGAGAATCAAGTGAATTAATACATGCTAATACAATACAACAGATGTTAACTATTATTATCCGGATCTGCTGCCCAGTCTCAGCAATGGGTAGTGATAATACTGACTCTGTAACTTTGCGGTGAGGATTACAGGTGTAGTGCAGATGCCTAGCAGCTGTGGTGTGCAGTGGTGTCAACTTGGAACTTGGGCTGACCTCTGAGATGGGTCATGATCTGTGAAACCCTGGCTACAGCTCTGGACTCCTGCCCACTGGCTTGTCCCAGACCTGGAAACCTTGGCTTCCAGATGTTTCTTAGGTACGGCTTTGGTTACTAGAGCTCCTTCCGGCCTCTGGCCTGGGTCTCAGACTCTCCACCGCTTGCCTATCCTGACATCTAGAGAAAACAAACCCCTTACCTGTTGTAAACCTCAACCACTATCTGTCCCTTCTTGTCTCAGTTGCACCTGCTGGGTCAGCCGATGTCCCAGAGTGACAAGTTCTGCCATTCTCTGCGCCTTCTAAGTAGGGTATTTGCAATCTGCACGAAACCTGCAAGATCTTGTACATTTACCCTGGCTGTATGTTTATCAGACCACAGACAGCCAGTTGAACAGGTTCTGTTCAACAATTGAGTTTGGGGCCCTACATCATGTTGAATGACAGCCAGACTGATCTTTGTAGCACCTGACTGCTTTGGTGTTGTGTGAACACTGCTCATGACAGAATTCAGTAAGTCAGAAATAATTAAGAGTGATTCCTACGTTATTAGGAAGTTGCTAAAGTTGTTAGCACTATAGGAATTCCTCGGTAACTGTGGTCTCCTTGTTGACACAGGGTAATGTAAGAAAGAACGAACCTGGCTTACAGCTTGGGTAATATCAGTGTCCTTGTGACACAGGGTGCCCCATGGAGCTGGCAATGTGACAAAGTGACCCCTATTCAGAGCAGTGCACTTTGGCAAATGTTTATGATGTTTATACCATTTTCTGCATTGCAGATTCCATTCCTAATTCTCTTTCCTCCTTCTCCCTAATCATCATAACAACATACATCCCATAATAAGGAGTTTGGTGTTAGCAGAGATCAGAAAAGCCAATCTGTCAGTGGGACTTTCACCCCCAGTGACATTCCCAAGCTTGGCTGCTCAGTTATTTATTCATCCATTCACCTATCCATCTATTCATCCATCTGTTCAGTCGACAGAAATGTATTTGATATTGGGATATGTCAGGTACTGTGCTAAGACCTGACATTCAAAGGCAGGTGAGAATGCCATCACCACTGCTCTGGCAGAGTTTTGGTCAAGTGGGGAAGACAGACAATAACCAAATAATCATGCAAATAAATGTACAGTTGGCACTGCTCCCGGCGCGGCAAGAGCTGGTGGGGGGGGGCGGGGGAGGCTGTCCTGGGGAAGCTGTGCTTAAGCCAGACTCTGGGGGACAAGCAGGAGTCCCCAGGGGAAGACATCAGAATAGCATGGCAGCTTAAGAAACAGACTTATTTCTAAGACCCACCTTCCGATATTCTAATTCGGAAGACTTTAGGTGGGCCCAGGAAGGGGTATTTCCTAAAAGCACGCTTGAGGTCTCCCTTCCGCTGTCTGAACTTCGCAAGAGGGAAGACACATGACCACTGAACAGCTCAGTCCTCTGAGAAGGAAAAACCAGGTGCCAGAGAGCTGCAAACATGTCACTGAGACCAGGCAAAGAAAATGCAAGTTAGCGTAAGTCTGATACATCCTCCAGCTTCAACACTCTCCTTCCTGAGCCGGGACTCCAATATATTTTGATTCCCCCATGAAAGGCAATTCCGGTTCAAAAAGTAAATTTAGAATAATTCTCATGCTCATCACCTCTGACACAGCCTCACGTTGCTGATGCTGGCCAAACCTATTTATCCTTATGGTCGTTTTGCTACTTACCAGTGCCTGGTGGGGCCCTGGGCTCCCCACAACTGATCCAGTTTCTTCAGAACCCTCGGATCATTGTGAAAGTTTATCCCAGAAGAGACATTCCAGAGTTCCGCTAAGTTATTTAGGAGCAAGTATTCAAAACGCAGGATTGTGTTAAATGATTTAATTGGCCTATTTTCCTTGCGTGACTCCAACTTCCAACCTAGTAGGACTGAATCCATAAATGGTCTGAAGTTAGTCACCATCAAGGCCTCCAGCTCTCTGCAGCCATGGCAAGGCCCACGTAACTCTAGACCCCAGGATGCAAGAACCAAATCAGCAGACGCCTGTTCTGTTATCATTTGAGCACAAAAATTTGCTTCCCATTTACGAAAATTGTCTTATCTTTACATATACCAGATTTAAATAAGTGTTAGCCAGAAAGTAAGTTTCAGAAGCCTTAACTGTGAACTTGATGGCTAAATGAAGTGCAGGATCCAGTGAGGTCGTTTCACGGCATTATAATAAATTCAGCCCTTGGAAAGGCTTTTAATGTGTTATTGAACTGGCGTCAAGAAGAAAATGTCAAAATGCTAAAAACAGACTGAAGTTAAAAATCTGGCCTCCAAGTCCATTAGACGTTTATTCATCCATCTCATTTTATATACACAGAGGTGATCTCACACCGTCACGTGGCAGTGGCAGCAAAGTGATATGAAAACAATCAGGCTGCACAGAAGTTCCAAAAATAGGCCCTCGTGAACCAGCGAGCAGGTCTGAATGGGGCACGGGACCATCTGCTTCATCTGCTCAAGTTTTCCTCCAATACAAGTGATTTCCAGAGTTAGTTAATTTCATCAATGCCCGGCACAACCATATGGAATCAGACCTAGCTGAGTTACACCCATGAACATGCTCGGAGCTGGAAGAGTGTGCATAGTCTCTTGCCTAGGGGTTTTCCAAACTAGTTCCCCCAACTGCAGGTATCCCAGGGGTTTTCCATAGGATCCAGGTGGAGGCTGAGGGGAAGATATGGGGGGATCAGGGCTCAGGTTTCAAGCCTCACATCAAGAGGGACTGTCACTTTTCCATCTGTTACTTATATTAGCATGCTGAACCCAGATCATTTTGGAAAAAAAAAAAAAGCTTTAAAAATGTTACTCAGACTCCCCACCTGCATCACGATGCTGAAATGTACAGGTTGAGAATTGCCCAAGACCACATAATTAGTTAGTGGCAAAGTACAATAAAATCTTGTTCTCCTGAGTCTCAATACAGTTTGCAGATTTATCTAAATTTCAGATTTCAAGACTCTCTGATTAATTTCTCAAGTGCTTCTTTGCAAGAGTGTATAGATTCATGCTGTGAGTCAACTGGAAAAAATTCAGTAAGGATTCATGCTATTTTAATTCATTCTTGACCAACAAATCCTTATAAATACCAAGCTACTCTATTTTCTTAAGCACAAAACCTACAGGCACAGTCCTGAAGGAAATTCTCCAATCTGGGATCCCTCTGAGCATTTATGTAATCTATTTATTATGTAATTTATTCCAGGCATGGGTAAGAGGCTTAGTTAGCATGCTCATACTGATTGATTGGTAGAGACTGACTGAGAAGGTTCCCGAGGGTACCACTGGCCACAGAGATAATGTGGCAATGATTAGTAATGTCTGCCATGGGTGCCAGAGGGGAACTGTGGTATGTTGCCACCTCTTTCCTATCCCTGGACTTTCCTAAGAGCTATACTTTGGCTTAAAAATTATCTTGGAATTGCCTCATTTTCCCGATTAGACTGTTAGTTTTCAAATGTAGGGACCATGACTGAAATTCCTAGTATATTGTTCTATACAAAAGTAGGCACTAGTAAATATTAATAAGCATAATAGCAATGAACTGAGTTGAACTGACTCAAATCATATGGAGTAAAATTGAATTAAACGGCTTATCTCCAAAGGAACATCAAAGAATATACTCAGCAGAGAATGTACGTCCACTCAGAGGCCAAAAATATTTTTAGCAGTACTTTAAAGTAAAAACATATCCTAGATTTCCTTTGAGAACATTTCCCAACAAGTTAATTTAGGTTGACCCCTAGTTTCCCAAACAAATTTTTGTCTGTAGGGTAGCAAAGCATACGGTCTCAGAATAAAATCAAATCTAAACAAAATCAAATGTACTTTGCCGTTGTGCTGTCTTTTGGCTGCTGAGTTATCAGTAGCTGTGGCCTCAACCCCCGGGCGGGCCACAGAACGGTGCCAGTCCCAGGCCTGTTGGGGGCCTGGGTGCGGGGCAGACGGGGGTGGGCGGGCGAGGGAGGCTTCACCTGTGTCTGCCGCTCCGTCCACGGCTTCCGTCACCACATGGCCTACTCCTCCTGCACACAGGAGCGGCACTGGGTCCCCCTAGGAGCGCGCAGGCAGGGACCTGGGGCGCACGTGAGCAGGCGGTGCCTAATGATCGCGGTGGAGCCAGGTGGTGGTGCTGGCGCTGGGGAGCGGCGGCAGGTGCACATTGTCACAGGCAGGGGTTTGACGGCACGGTGAATGGGTGCGCTGGGGTCGCCCCAGGACGCCCCCACCCCACCCCGGGCCGTGGAAGGACTGTCTTCTGTGAAGCCGTCCCTGGTGCCAAAAGGTTGGGAACCACTGATCGGTTCTCATGGAAAATGGGAACGTAGTTAATGGGGAAACTGATTCTTGAACATTCCTAGAAGACCAATTAGAAACAGGAACAAATTGGATTTCAGAGAGGAACCGAACCCACAGAGGTCTGCGAGCATCAGGAGGACTGGACGTCATCCCTCCGGGTGTTGTTTTGAGCGAGAATCCCCGCGGGAGAGCCCTGCGCAGCTCCCTGCGTGTGCGCGCTGAGGCCGCGGGGCACAGAGGGGAGCGTGGGCACAGAGGTGGGCTTGGGGCGACCTACCCCGTCCTGACTCCTTGGAAGAGGGGCGTCAGCAGAGGCGCAGGCGGGACAGGACACAGGTGTGGGAGGGAAACCGAGGGCACGATGTCACTTGGGCCAGGGGAGAAGCACATACATGCCACTGTCCTGGGCCTGGGGGAGCCGACACACTAATGTCCCTTCCTGTGTCCTCTTCTGCCTGGCCAGTGGGGAGGCCAAGCCTTTCCGGCATATCTTTACTTACAGACGTGCGATGTTCGCCTTACTGCTCTCCAGCCTGGGTTTCAAGTACAGACTCTCCCTAGGAAGAAGTCTACTTGCACATGTGGCTGTGAATCTCAGTCCTCTATGTGTACATAGGTATAACTTACTTCGATTTTAAACCCCACTGTCCCAATTCATCTGGGTGGCAAAAATGGAATCCCAGTTCATTACCTCTCTCTTCCCTTCTCTCTGGGATGTGGCTAAGGTCTGTTGGGCGCATATTTTCCCAAGCCATGGTGCACGTGGGAGGGGGACAGGGAACATGCTGGCCTCAGTGCCGTGTATCCAGGCGGTGTCTGCCGAGGTCGCCATCTTCCCACGGGGTCTGTGGTTGTCAGTCCATGCGGGTCCCTGTCTCCTGGCTCCCTCCAGGCCCAGGGGTTCATTGTATCTCCTCCCCTCACCCGTGGGCTCCTACGGCTTGGGAACCTCGGTGAGACTCGCTCTGCCTGTCTGGACTTACTGAGCCCTCCCCAGAGTCACTGCATAGACCCCCCAAGCTTCCTCCAATTTCCCCGGGCTTTGCCACCGCGCCAGGGGGCGGGTGCAGGGCCCCTCTGTCCAGGGGGAGAGAAAGAAGAGGACCAGCCACAGTCTCCGTGAAGCTCCTGCCATCCCACACCGCGCTGATGCTTGAACTCTCTCCATCCTCCCTGGACACCGTGGAGACCCGCAGCCGGGAGAGCAGTGGCTCCGTCCGCACGGCTTGGTCGCCAGAGTTGAGATCTGCGTCAGGCTCAGAGCTCTGCGAGTATTTGTGAAATGAATTACTACCTGCGTAAATGAACGGGTATCTGCTTTCACAACACAGACACCGCCCCCCCCAACCCGAGGTTATGAGCACAGATGCAGCAGCCGCTGCAGTGGAGGGAGGAGGGGAAGAAAGAGACGGAGGGGGGGAGGGGAGGCATAGATTACCATTTCCAAACTATTATCCCACTGCATGTACTTTGACCTGAATTTGTAAGGAACTCACAGACAAACCTCCGCAATCTAAGATCTACACTTTTAAATTAAATTTGGCCTTCCCTAGAAAAGAGTTCCCTGTTGGCTAGGATGTACAGGTAGTGAACTGGGTGCTAGCCCTCCGCGTGTTAAATATGGAGCTTGGGTGAAAGGGCCTTTACTCCTGAGCAGCCGTGTTGCCCCCTGGACCTCAGATTCCTCATTTGTAAACAAGAGAGTTGGACTCTTCCGTTTGCTCTTTCAGCAAGAATTGGTTGACCACTTAGAGTGCCAGGCGCTGGGCCGGGCACAGGGACGCTGGCTCACAATCTAAGGGGGACATCAGAATTAAGCAAACGTCTGGTCGCAAAGTACGCCGAGCGTGACAAAGCTCAGAGGACACTCTGGAAGCCGATCTCTGCACGGCTCGGCCTCCTCCTGCACAGAGACACCCTCATTTCTGTGAAACTGATCTCACTGGGTTTCTGCCTCTTTTTCCTCTGAATTTTTTCCAAGTCTCCTCCAAGAGACAAGAACAAAACTAGACCCAGTCCTTCAGGAAGGGTCTCATTAAGAATAAAAGTATTAATTCTTAACTCTTTTCTGTCCCTTTTCTTTTTCAACTTGAGGCCAAGTAGTATTTCTTACTTACTAGATCCTAAACAACATTTATGCTAGTTGGATTATCATTCATTTACTCACATGTAGCCTCCTAAACATTAGCATGCTATGTTCAGGTCTTCAAAATACGGTAATGCGTGGTCAGCGGAGGGCTCCCTGGCCAGGTCTGCATTAAACTTCTCAGGTAATTAGTGCATGATCAGTCATCATCTGTCTGCAAAGCTAACCAAATTTTGGCCTCCAGAAATTTCTCCAAATCCTTTAAAACAACAAAACAAAGGAACCTTTGTTCAACACAGATTTCGTTATGAAATGCAACACTTAATGATTTCTAAAAGGAGTTTCTGGATAAAACAGAATCTTTTTCTTAGTCTGTGTTTTTTCTTATGAAATTATACTCAAAACTTGGATATTCTTATGATCTCATACTAGACCTTTCTGAACACTTTATCATTTTTCTAAGAATATTAACACCAGACAAAAATAAGTCAGTAGACATTTTGAAAGATTTCTCAAGTCGAAACAAAAGTTACAAACAGAGGAATTGAAATTGAGGAGAAAGAATTGTTCCATTTTAAGCAGCCATACAAACTGCACTCTACAAATTGGCATACCAAATTCATAAGCCTAGAGACCCACGGGGCTCAGAAACAGCATTACCAGGTTCAAGGAGCTCCAGTTTAAAAGCCAGAAGTAATTGAAAAGGACTCCTATATCTCTTGAAGGACATTAAATAAGATTTAAGTACATGGTCTCAGACTCTAGCATCATTTACTAAAACCCTGTGTCCATCTTTGGTGGCCAGACACCTCCTCCGTACCTCACTGAGAGTGACTCCTGACTTTCTATCCTCCCCCTTCCCTGTCACTCAGCGTCCACACCTATTGACCCCTCTCTTCCAGGACCGTCTCATGTGAGTCTAAGCGATGGGTAAGCCACGACTTCTCCCCTCATTCACTTTCCCCTAAGTGTGTTAGTTAGGATTCTTTCAGACTCAAGTTTCAAAATCCCAGCTCAAGCCAGCTGATCCACGAAAGCAAAGTCACTGACTTCTGTAGCCGTGACGGCACCGAGGGTGTGACCTCAGGCACAGCTGGGTGCGGGGGCTCAAACCATGTCTCCGGGAACCCGTTTCTCTTCACATATTGGCTCTGCTTTCTTTTGTGTTAGCTTTGATCTCTTCCAGCTTGTGGCAAGATGACCACGGGGAGCATTCGATTCACGTCCCGTCAGCCTCACAACCCAGGGAGAGAGAGCACCTCTTTACAAAACATTTCGGAAGGAATCCCGGGTGACCATCCTGCATCCTAAAAGGGTGGCAAATGCTCCCGTGCCCGGTCCTTCTCACATACCCATTCCTGGAGCTGGAGGACAGGGCGACCCCACGCAAATCAGATGGCTCCTGGGTGGGCCCACGTGGTTTTCTCTTAGAGGAGATGAAGGAGCATTTATCCGAGTAGGGGAAACGGATGCTGGACAAGCCAAAACGGCAGGTGGCAGTCGGGACAGGCTCGTTTATCCCTGATGCCAAAGAGCCTCCAAGTCGCAGGAGAAGCACGGAGGGGCTGAGCCCTTCCTCCTGCTGCGCGCTCCCTGAGCTGGCCGGCAGCTCTCTCGCCGTGGTCAGAACCGGACCTGGGCCCGTCTCAGCGCTTGCCTCGCAGCCCAGAGCAGGGGAAGGGAGTGCGGGACTGCCTCGCCCCAGCGATGGAGTGATTCTGCTGGAGGTGGCAGCGTCACTTCCACTGGAGGGACGGGGTCTCAACCCCGCCCTGTGCTGGGAAAGAAGAGAACCGGAATATCTGGCAAGGACCTCTGGCGATAACCTCTGCCCGCTCGCAGCAGTAAGGATGATGGGCATGCCCCTCACAGGGAAGAGCTCTGGGGGCTATGGACACCTCTCTGCAAAGGTCACTTGGGCTGTCCACATCCTACTGACAGATCCAGGTCAGGTTTTCGACTTTTGCCTCTGTAGACCCCACTCAGAGGGAATGAACATCTCTCAGGGGCCAAGCCCGCCGTCCCTCTTCCCTTGCCTTTCGTCCACCTGCAGCCTCCCACATCTCCAAGAAGATGTGCAATGTTGCATGACGTCTGGGTTTCCTCCTCACTCCAAAAGAGAAAAGAAACTGTGGGGTTGATGAGGGTTAGGATTTGCCTTGCAACGCCAACGTGTGCCACTAGCGCCACGGCCGGCGGGGCTCTGCCTGTGGGCGGCAGAGAAGACAAAGGCCAGTGGCCCTGGGACACTTGAGTTACTTGGCATGTTTAATAGGCAAAATGCTTTGTATCTTTAAGCATATGTAAAAAGTGACAGTTCAATTTTATTGCAAATGCAGCAACAGGTTTTGATTATTTCAAATTTGAGAAAATTAATCTACAGCAGAGACTGTTATTCTTAAAAATTCTCTTTTAAAATAGGCCTTTCCACATCCTTGCTCAGTGTGCAGCCTATGCAATGTTATATGCGTGATTATAGTGGATCAGTCCACATGTTCTTCGACAGTTTTTACAAACACCCTTAAGCAGGGATCATTAAATATAAGTGCCTAAAAATTCTCCAGGTGCCCCGGCTGGCTGCACGCTGTGTTTACAAGGCCATAAAGACTTATACAAGCAGTATTCACTCGGGAACAGCTTCCCTTCAAAAGACACTGTACAACTAACTGCATTTTTCTGTAGAAACAGACATATATCACTCTTCAGAATTTCTATCTTATATATATATTATTTCCATACGCAGGTCAGGAATTTAGGAAATCATTTTATGATAGTCACAAAACTCAAGTGAAGGTATTCTGTAAGGAGATTGTATCGGTAATATATGATAAGACATTCGGCAAAGTCTTACGGGGCCCGGATGGCTCCTTTAGGGGGACTCATCTAGAGACGTTTGTTTTGCATCCGTTGTCCTGGCAGAAACCAGGGGAGATGAACTCTTATCTATGAAGCTTTCACAAGCTGAGGCTTCCTCGTACTGGCTCAGATCAAAAAGCTACTGAAAATCCTGCAGGTTAGAGTTTCAGACTGAATTAAGGTTTTTTGTTAATTCCCACTTGAAAAAATGTGACTTTTGGATTTTTTTTTTTCCCCAAGAAAAAGACCGTCTTCTGAATAGAGCTGTAGTCGATGAGCTATGGCTGGGCTGCCAGCACAGGCATCGAGTTTGCGCGGATACGGGGCGGCGGTCCACGCGGAGGGCACGTGGCCGCACAGCCGCACCTGGGCTTCTGTCAACCCCGCAGCACCGCGAGCAACGGTTCTGTGTAAGCCATGAGCCCAGAACAATGTCGGGGCTCCGGACCCCACACCGTGGCAAAACAGCATGCATGCATGAATGTGTGGTTGGCTCTCAGAGACCAGAGAACAGGGGGGCGAGCGTTCATCGGATAAAAGCGGTTGCAATTTGTTGAATATCACTACACACAAGGCCGAGTCCTCAGCGCTGTAAACAGATTATCTTGCTCAGCCCTCACAATGATCTTGTGAGTAATTACTGTGATTTCACCATTTCCTACTCCGGAACTTTGGGGAAGTTACTTAACTTCTTCTGCCTGGGTTTTTTTACAAGAGAGATAGCAACAGCCTGCTTTCGGGAGCTGCTGCACGCAAATGGCTAGAACAGAGTCGCGTTCATCCATCCAACTATGTCCTGGGCACTGTTCTGGCACTCTGGACACCCCCGATCCCCACCCTCACAGAGTTCCAGCAGGTAGAGACTGACGGGTGTCAGCAAATGGAGCGAGCCAATTGCATAGTGTGTCCCAACGTTGTCTGTGCTGTAGAAAAAGGAAACAAGGGAAGGGATGTAGGGAGTACAGGTGAAGATTGCAATTATAAATAGGGCGTTAGGGGCAGGTCCCACCAAAAAGGGATATTTGAGCAAGGATTTAAAGGAAGGGAGAGAGTTAACTTTGCAGATATTTGAAAGAAGAATGTTCCAGAAAAAGGCAACAGCCATGCAAGGCATCACGGACCTGCCCAAGCACCCATGCTTTAGAGGCCCACGTATCACAAACACATACACAAAGGAAATTCACTGACACATCACGTGGAAATCCCGGCCACTGGGAATCTGGTGCTCAGAGCCTGCACAGGCTACCCGTGATCTAGACAGCTGCTGCTGTAACTAACGCGGTTTAGGCCCCAGGGAAACACTTCTTCAAACCTTTTGCCCTTCGTCCTAGAAACACCAGGCAACTGCTCCAAAGCCCAGAGGTTGGTGGTTGTGCTCTGGCCAACATCAGATTGAGGAGAAGATTGAGCAACAGCAGCATGTAGGTAAGAGAAAAGACAGATTAATTTACCAAACACTCAGCATGAATGCAGTAGGATCTACATAATGGATTGTTTTTCTTTTCCTAGTGGTGCCAAACATTTATCCTGCTCCTTCTCTTCATATGCTAATTCCTGATCTGGAGGTTCTCACAGACTAGTGTGGTATTTGCAACAGCCATGCCTGGAGGTTGCAGAATATTTTGCAATACTAGACAATTCATCTGACTCTCAAGTTTGCACATACATGTTAGGTGTAAACAAAACATGCATGAAGCATTGTGCCAATTCTTTCCATTGTCATCTAAATGAACTTTGAATCTGAAGTTGCAAAATAATTGAATTTTTATTAAAATATTTAATGCGCTTTAATTAAAATCCCAAACTAAAAAACTTTTGGCTTTTTTGAAATATTTATTTTAAATTGTGACATTAATAATCATATTCTACAGCCTCGCTGTATCTAAATAGATAATTCAGAATAATTTCAAAGAAAAATAACTCTTTTAAAATGCAAAGAAAATTTCAATTTTAATTACTTACATTTAATTTATATTTTCATGAAAATATCTTAAAATTTTATATACTTTGACTATATTGCACTTTAATTTTTAACTTAGATGATTACTGTCAATAGAACGCAAATTTTGTAAAAATTATAACAATAGCTTTTCTGAAATGTGAGCAAAAAAATATTATTCGACAAATACAAAATAATTTATGAATGTCTTTATTACTCATCCAGACATCTCCAGCTCATCAACGGACACCAAGATGTCACAATAATTATAAAATGCAGCGGTCTTTGATATTTTCCAGACATGTAGGCATATAAAAACCTTGGCTTTTACATAGTTTTTACTTATACATATTTACTTTTTATATTTGTGTTATTTGCTTTTTCCACGTTATTTTTAACTATGTGGGCATACCTGACAAGGTCGGAGGACAGAAGAGATTTTGTTTAAAGTTAGTTATGACACACAGTTTGGGGACCCCATTTGCTCTTTCACCCTGGGTCCCCCGGGTGTCAGTGGAGGGCCTGGTCTGTGACACAGCTCAGAGGATGGAGTAGTCGGCTGGACCACAGGCGACTGCAAGGCCTCTCCCTGGCAGGCCCCATGGGGACAATTTTTTTTTTTGAGACAGAGTCTCACTCTGTTGCCTGGGCTAGAGTGCAGTGGTGTCAGCCTAGCTCACAGCAACCTCAAACTCCTGGGCTCAAGCGAGCCTCCTGCCTCAGCCTCCCAAGTAGCTGGGACTACAGGCATATGCCACCATGCCCGGCTAATTTTTCCTATATATTTTTTAGTTGGCCAATTAATTTCTTTCTATTTTTAGTAGAGACGGGGTCTCGCTCTTGCTCAGGCTGGTTTTGAACTCCTGACCTTGAGCGATCCTCCCACCTCGGCTTCCCAGAGTGCTAGGATTACAGGCGTGAGCCACCGCGCCCGGACACTTTGCTCTCCAGGGACACTTTGCTCTTCTCCCACGGACCTGGTTCACAGCTGGGGTAGCGCAGTCTTCGGAGGGAGCTGCCGTCAGGACCAGGCCCCGACAGGCCGTGCTCTCGGCACGTCTGTGTCCCTAAGCTGGGCGCCTCCTGTGAAGGCCAGGTCACTGGGGGCCTTTGGCGTGGCCTTCCCCAGGCATCTCTGCTAGACCTCCTCAGCAGGGGAGCGGCTCAAGACACTTTTCCCCACTCTGACCCGGTGCTCAGTGCTTGTCCACGCCTACTCCTTCCCCTCTCCTTTCTCCCAACCCCTCACCCCTACACCGGCTCCATACAACGTCGGGAGCCTTTTGTTTCAGGCTCCCTGTATGTCGGTGGGTCCCCGTGTTTGTACTGATCCACTGGGGACTCTGCCTGGTGCCGTCCCATGGGGACACATGGAACAGGAGGGAGCTGGTGCTTTCTCTTGTTCAGCCCCTCGCTCATGAAAGGCTTGACTGTCACCTCATGTCGGCTTGCTGTCTCCGTGACTGCTTCACACCTGTCGGCTCCACTCTCTGCTCAGCTCTGCTTGGCACGCAGTGGGTCCCGGAGGTCTTGCAGGCCACTGAGGGCACTGCGGTCTCTGAGTGAAGCGGAAAGCCATTGAGCAAAGAAGTGACAACATCTGACTTGTGTTATAGAAAGACTGCTCCGGGTGCTGTGTTGAGAAGAGAGCGCAGGGAACACGAGTAGAAGCAGGGAGGCGGGTCAGGAGGTTCCTGCAGTATTCAGGGCAGGTGGAAAGGTGGCTCGGACCAGGCACTATAACCAGGGGTGTGATCCGGAGGGGTCAGCTTCTGGATTGATTTTGAAGATACACTAAAGTGACTACCTGACATGTTTGATGTATTGCGTGAGAGACAGGAGTCAAGGGTGACTCCAAGCCATGGCACAACTTCTCAATAAATGTCAGCTATTATTGTCAATATCCTAATTTTATTAATAAAGCAAAAGTGGCTCAGACAGGATTCACCGTTAACTAGTGAAGACTAGTTTCCCAGTCTAGTACGTTAGATCTCACAGCCCACAAGCATAACTACTCAACTCTTGTACTGGTTCATCCTTCATAAAATAATGTTTTGTAAGTATTTCTAAATAATACCTTGCAAATAAAACGTTATAAAATCAAAAGGAACGTGAATAGCCAAAATAATTTTGCAAAAAGAAGAAAAACTCACTTTTAAGACTTATTATAAAGCTACGAAAACAAACAAGACAGTGTGGTATTGGCATAAAGACAGGCCAATAGAACAGTGGAACAGAACACAGAGTCCATAAATGGGCCCACACTTATATGCTCAATTGATTTTCAACAGAGGCATAAAGGCAGTTGGTTGAGAAAGGCAAGTATTCCCAACAAATGGTCCTGGAACACCACTGGATATGCAGGAAAAAAGTAACCTTAACTTATACTTTGTACCTTATAAAAAATTAGCTTAAACTGGATTATAGACCGAAACCTGAGAGCCAAAATAATAAAACTTCTAAAAGAAAACAGAGAAAGTCTTTGTAATTTCTTAAATATCTCACTCAATCCATGAAGGAAAAAATTGATAAATTGGACATTAGCAAAATTAAAAACTTCTGCTATACAGAAGACACTGTCAAGAGAATTAAAAAGACAAGCCACATGCTGGGAGAAAATATGAGCTACTCGTGTGTCTGACAAAGAACTTGTTTCCAAACTATATTAACCACTTTTACAGCTGAGTAATAAGAAAACAAGGAACCCAATTAAAAGAAATGGGCAAAATATTTTAAAAGATACTTCATCCATGATGATATCTGGATGGCAGACAAGCCCATGAAAAGATGGTCGACCCCATCAGTCATTAGAGAAATGCGAATTAAAACCACAATGAGGCACCACACCACACACGCTAGAATGGCTAGCATTTTAACAACAAACTGACAAACACAGATGCTGGCAAGGATACAGAAAAACAGACACTCTCGTACATTACCGTAAGAAGCAAAATAATATAGCCACTCTGGGAAACAGTTTGGCAGTTTCTCACAAAGTTGAACACGCATACATGTACCATATGAAATGCTACTCCTGGGCATTTACCAAGAGAAATAAAAACAGGTTCACAGAAAAATCCTGTCCATGAGGGTTTATAGCAGCTTTATTCATAATCACTCAAAACTGGATGCTACCCTAATGTCTTGCACCCAGTGTGTGTGTAACCAAACTGTGGTATATTATACAATGGGCTTGTACCCAGGAGCTAAAAGGAATAAAGTGGTATATGCAACAATATATAGGAATCTCAAATACATTCTGCTTACTAAGAGTGAAGGCAGACGCAAAGTCTATATGATTCCTTTTATATGGTGTTCTAGAAAAGGCGAAAACAGGTTAAGAGGCCTGGGTATGGGGGTGGAGGGATTTTTTTGGGGTGAAAAATGTTCTCTATTTTAATTTCAGTGGTAGTTACATGACTATGCATTTGTAAAAGCTCATTGAGGTGTACACCAAGAAGAACAAGATCTACTCTATATAAATTTTCAAGAAGCAAATAAAAACAAATAAGGAACGAATCTGCACTTCAAAGTGTCCCTGGTACTTAGCAAGCACTTATTGAAATTGGCCACTATTGACATATAGGGGAATGCATTAATGATACTTCCCTTGTGTCTGAGCTGTGTACTAGGATACAAACTATTTTCCAACTCAACAGTTACAAATTAACTCAGAAACATCCTGACTACAGATGAAGCCCCGATTTTACACTAAGAAAATCTGCTGGACTGGTGTTCTGAGAACCCCCAGTTAAACTGGGTTTTGCTACCGGAGCGGCAAGCAACCTGCCCTAACAGGGAAGGAAGGGGAGCTGCGTGTGGGTGTTCACAGTGCGCCTTTCACGGGATGTTTCTTTTGCCCGGTTTGTGCCTGCTTGGCCTTCACTCTGGTGTTGGAGACCCGGCCTTGTGTTCTCCCCAGCGCCAGGGAAAACTCAGCCTGGGGCAGCCCTGGTTCTCCAGATGGAAGGTGCAAATTCAACATAGCATCAGAACAGGACACCAGTTCAAAGATTTTTACTTACAGAACCTGGGAAGCTGTAATGAGTCAGACGGGGGGAAGTCCCCTGTCCCCTGGTCACTGGTGGCAGGAATTGGGGGACAGACAGCGAGAGAGCCAGCATGGCGATGAGTGGTACAGCATAAACCCCCCCTTACCTATGGGGGACACGTTCTGAGACCCCAAGTGGGTACTTGAAACTGTGGATGGTACCAAACCCTATATATACTGTGTTTTTTCCTATACACGCACACCTATGATAAAGTTTAATACATAAAGTAGGCACAGTGAGAGATTAACAACAATAACTAATAATAAAATAGAACAATTATGATAATACACTGAAATAAAAGTTATGTGAATGTGGTCTCTCTGTCTTTCAAAATACCTCGTACTGCACTGCAGGTGACTGAAACTGTGAACCTCGCATGAGGGGGACGACTGCATGTAAAAAGGATGAGGTGTGGGTGGCTCTAAGTCCCCAGGCAAACGCCCGCAGGACCGGGGAGCCCAACCCACAAGGCAGGAGAGAGGCCTCTTAGCTCTCATCTCTGGCCGCCTGCATGGGCCATCTGGGTGTGGTGTAAACTGGAAGCTGGGTCAAGGTGGCTGATCTCTTTCTGATATGAGAAAGCTAAACCTGTATTCAAAATGGATGCTGAGGCCGCAGAAGACTGTAAGAATTCACTACGACTGGTCAACAAGCTTTGGACCTCTCAGACCACCATATGTTTCTCGTTAATTAGAGCAGTCCCAGTGGATAAACAGCATTTTCCAATTCGGCATCAAAACCAGAAAGGAGCTGTGGTCACCAAATAAATATTTCCTATACAACGAGGCAACCCAAAACTGTTGCGAATGGAATTTGGAGTCTCCAAGCAGCTGCACTTCCCATGGAAATAGAGTAACTGACATGACAGCACATGGAGAAACAAACTTAAAATATCCAACATTTAGGTTGGATACCTAACCTTATTTTAAAATACCCAGTTTTATTTTAAGAAGTCCAACTTTCCAAGTACCGTTTCGGTGTGGAGCCAAACCCTCGCGTGTTGAGTGTGCAAGTGAGGCTGCCTCCACAGTCCCGACGTGGCCCTGAGGCTGAGCTTGGTGCCCACGAAGACCTGTGTCACAGTGAGGAGGTGCTGCTGTCACCTCAGCGGGGAGTGCCTCACTGCACACGTCCATTCCTCGGACTTTGATCACAGCAGGACTATGTCCTGCATAAAACTTTCCGCACCCGTCTTTGAATTCCCCCGCCAAATTCCCCTGCTTTTTCACCCTGAAGCAAATTTATGACTTTCCAAACCTTCCGCGGAGGGGCTAGAGGGGTCTCGCTGGGGTGGGCAGGTGGAGTAGGAGCCTCGCTTGTCCGGGGCCATCGGTGGCTGTGGAGAAGACGTGCGTGGCTGCCACACCGAGGCGGGGACAGGGGGAGGAACGCAGAGCCCCTCTGCAGCTGGTCACAGGAGGCGGCTGCAGAGCTAGGCGGGGGGAGGGGGCAGTGTCCCCAGCCAGCCGGCTGAGGAGGAGCAGCATGGGTGTCTTTGCCCTAAATTTGACTCAACTTCTTGAGAGCAACAAACACCCAGCTTGACAGTGCGGAGGGGAAGGTAGAGGCTGAATGAAGACTTGATGTGAACAACATGAACGTTTAGTTCTGACGGAAGCCAAAGTTTGTCAGATTGAACCCAAACCTGGACCCCCTTGGGTGGAAAACACTGATTTAATTCAAATTATCGCCTCTCCTCCGTTCTGACCACATATCCTGGGTCCCTGAGGGCAGAAGTTTAGTTCTTGGCAGGAATCGACGCGGAGAGGGGCCCGCGACGCCAAGGGCAGCAGAGTGCGGGGGTGGCCGCAGGGGTGGACCCGGCCGCTGGCAGAACCGCGAGAGGGAGGCGTTGAGGGAGGCTCCCCCACGGGCAGGTTCCTCGGGAAAATGCCTCGACTGACAGCTATGTGCCACGTGGCTCAGGGACAGGCGGGTGGCCGGAGTGTGCCTGTGCCTTCGTGCCGGCTGGAATAGCGGCCCAAAGGTCCCATCCTGGCCCATACTGGTCATGTGACCTGCGCAGGTTATTTCTGCTGTCTGCATCTCAGTTTCCTTACCTACGTGCGGCCGACAACAATGTGTCTCTAATGTTTCCACCAGCTCCAGGAAGAGAAGGGAGTTTGAAGGCCCTTAAAACTTGTCCTTAACTCACTTTGCTCGTGATATCACAATGTGCTAAAAGCAACTAATGATTGCGAAGAATGCACTGTAGACTCCCAGATGTGGCCTCAGATGTACTTACTTGTCCCCCAGATCTGCTCTCTTCCTCTCCTCGCCTGGCTCTGCCTCATCCGTCAGCTTCCTGGCTGCCTGGCTTCCAGATGGGTCTGGCCAGCGGGGACAGAGAGAGGAAGCGGGAGGAGGGGGACAAGGGAGGGGGGACCCCCTGCAGGGCTGTCTAAGGCTGGCTCCGTCCCTTAGTGAGATCGTCCAGATCTCTCTAAACGCAGACTCTCTCTAAGACTCTCCTTCCAGCCTCTGCCAGCCACTGCCTCCTCGGACTCTTCGCCCCTGGGGAGTGACAGCTCACCCATGCGGTATCCCTGTGGCACCCAGCACCCTACACAAATAGCTCCTTTCTTAATCTCCTTGAATTGCCTGAATTTGAATGTGGCATCTGTTTACTGTTGGGTGCTGATCCACCATCACGATGCCTTGTACAAAGTTAGTAAATAATGCTTGTTTGCTAAGTAACAAAACATGTACCACTTCCACGTCTGTTTAGATGGTTGCATCGTCTTTGCAGAAGTCTGACCAAGGCTGTAGCAGGCAAAGAGAGAGAAGAGCTGCAGAGGAGAAACCAAGGTTCCTGAATGACAGCAAAAGGATCAAGCAGAATGACAGACCCGTGCACACCAGCGGGCTCTTCCCGGGCCTGTCTTGCTCTCTGGGCCTCTCTCAGTACCGCTGTTGAAATCTTGGTGAAGGTTTCTAGATCGGGGTATCTCTCTCTGTCTCTCTCTCTTTCTCCCCCAATCCCTGAGATGACCGAAAGGCACCATCTGGAGTGTCCCTGCAGCCACCCAGACAGGGGTAGCACATGGAACTGTGACTTTCGGGCACTTGAGGAGCCCTGGCCTGGCCAGCGATGGTGGGCAGCAGAGGCGTGACGAGTGTGCCGGGTGTGGAGTGAGAGGGAAGTGGTCAGCACAGTCTGTCCCGCCACGAGGACTATATCAATGTAAGAACTCAACAGAGAAATGGCGGGAAGACCCTCACTGCTGTCCAAGGGATCCCTGGTGATTACGATAAGGAAAAACTAGTGAAGGCATGTCAGAAATCTGCCTGTAGTGGGCTCTGCACTTGAGCTTCCAGAAGCAATTCGGCGACAGGGTGACCAGTGCAAGAACACACGCCGGTTCCCTGCAGAGACTGGACCGGCTAAGGGCAATTGGCTGAAGGCTCACGGTTTTACGTGCTGGTGGCTCACTGAAGCGTGAGGATTTCCTTGCAATGAGTAGAATGTCCCCTCTGTCCCTTGTCAAAAGTTTAAAAACCTCACAGCTGGTATAATGTAACCATTTGGGGTCTGCTTCTACCTTGCACTAGTGTAACTCCTTCATGCAGTAAACTGCAAAGAGCCACACTGGTTAGTCTTGAAGTCCCTCATTTACACAGAGGACAAACAGGTGGCGCCTGGCAGTGTCGAGCCTGAAACAGAAGCCATACCGTGGCACTTCAGCCAAGCCCAGAGCCCTGAGATCATAGACGCTATGTCGGGCAGAGGCTCCTCGCCTCTCCCTCTGCAGAGCTCCTGCCCTAGGAGACTGTCACCACCTGGACAGCCCTGGTGAACCTGAAAGGACAAGGCAAGGCAGCAATGGCAGCTGTGTCACTAGCTCGGGGCTTTGGCAGTAAAAGAAAGACCCCTTGGTATCTACAGATGGGCAGAGCTCAGAGAGGCTCCATTCCCTCCAGCGGGGTGCTGGGACACCTGGCTTTCCACCACTGTCTTTGTGAGCAGACATATCCTAGCCAAGGGATGTGCAAACGTCAGAACCCGAGGCCAACCTCCTGTGAGTTAAACTCTTGACAAAGGAATAAGCTTCAAACTGATTAATCAGTGCTGTAGCTAGCAGTAGCGCTTGAGACATAACCCGCAACAGCTGCCCAAGGCCGTGTGCAGTAATAAACTGGTTTTGGGGTTTTTTTCCTTTCAGTTTTAATGTTATGTGTAATATATTTAAACCCTTATTTAAATAAAACTTGTTTTCAGAAACACCTGGAAAAAATACCTGTTTTCTAAAAGTTGCCAACAGTTTTGTGTCATCGGAGGGGAGAGCTCAGCTCATCTGGAGGTAGATACTCTCGGTTCTAGGAAAAACCACACATTTGATTTGAGTCATTTGAGTCACACAAATCTAAGGTAAGATCTCAATATATCCTGAGTGACGTCATTTAAAAATTATCAGCCACCTAATCAGATGGCTCATTTTCCTGTCATTTTGTTTCTCTTTTGTCTGAGCACTTGTCCTGGAGTTGTCACTTATCCCCTTCTGCACATGAAGAGCCCCCGGGCCCCAGGCAGGCCTAGGCAGGCAGCTCAGACCAGGCGACCCCACCCCCTACAAAGGAGCAGCCACCTGCACTGGGGTGGAGACACCTGCCCCAACATGTGCCGCCAGAGCCGCATCCGGGTCTTTGGGTCTGGACCCTGAGGGCTTGGACAGTTGGCTGAGAAAAGCCAAGACACAGGGTCCTGCAGGCAGGGCAGCTGCACATGGCAGTGGCCAGACACTACACAGTCGTACGAGGCGGCCCTGAGGGTAGACTAGGGGCTGGTGGACATGTGAGCCACGTGTGTCCAGAGAAAGCCAGTCTCAGGGAGGAGAGCAGAGCAAAGCACACAAAGCACGAGTGAGGAGAGTACATGAGGAGGGAAGCGAGAGCGGCCCCTGAGAGCTGACGTCACCTCCCCGTCCTGACAGCTCCCGTCCCGAGACTGCAGCTGTGGCCTGGCGCAGCCCTCACTCGCCACGCACGCGGGTGGCTCTGTGTCTTCATACGATGTTACTGAGCTGAGCCTAGTCTGAAGGTCGGGATATGGGGACGGTGGGGAAGGTATTTACCTTTTTAATCTCACTACTTCGCTCCAGTTGCCCAGTAGTTACACCATATGGAGACGATGTTACGGCACCCACAGCACGTGAGACGTTACGGCACCATGGGCTGATTCTGCCGGGGGAACTGCTTTGTAATCACGCAGAACGACTACGGGCCGTTTTCCACGCCGAGAGAGGCAAACCCGTGCTAGCCTCACTCCTTCTCACATCCTCAAATGCCTCACCCTCCTGAACAGACCAAGGCATTCAGCGCGTATAGATCAAAGGAGGGAAAGTAACTCAAAGTTCATCAGGTGAAGGCTGGAAAGTATGTTCTGACCACACTGTGATATTAGACATGCAGGAACCCCCTAAAGAGCACTGCACTCTCCGAGACCACACCAGAAGCAGGGGCTGGCCGGACGGGAAGCTTGGCAACCTGCGGTCCAACCACTAAATGCAGAGCTCAGGTTTCAGGCACTGGGGAATGATGGTCAGAAAATAACCATAATTTCAGTAAGAGAAAAGGGAATAAACATCTATTAAGTAGTTTATGCTAGTTTTTAAATTAGGACGTTGTTTAACGCTGCTTTAAACCTCAAGAAAACTCTTTGGGTACACATTTTTTCTTAAAGGACCAGATAATAAATATATTAGGACTTGTCAACCACACACAGTCCCTATCTAATACTATTGATTTGTCATTTGCTTTGTTTACAACTCTTTAAATAGGCAGAAACCATGCTGAGCTCATAGGTCAAAAAAAAAGGTTAAGGGCCTTCAGCTGTAAATTCAGACTTTTCCAGTTATATTTAAAGGTTTTCAGGGATGGGTATCTCACCATTTTCCAATGACACTCACTCAATAGTTGGCTTCTTCTAAAATCATTTGTCACATTGAACCAAATTTTCTGTTTTCCCACTTGTAACTACTTCTGACCTCAAGAGTTGGCAAACTTATTCCTCATATGCTTTTTAAATAGACTAAGTTTTCCCTTTTCAGGTAAACATTCCCATCAAGTTCATCCTACATTGATATGAAATGGTTTCCACACTCTTTACTATTTTGAATGCCTCTTTCTTGGAATCTCCCTGATAATGGCCTTCCTAAAATGTGGCTTCCAGAATTTGCACAGTTCTAGAAGATCGATGCGAACACTGTAGACTCATTTGAACTATTACGTAACCTAAATTGGGCCAAATGTTGATAATAATACTTCCTAGGCTTAGATGCATTGTTTTTGTTTTGGCAGCTCCTGTCATTTGGGGATTGTGGTAATTTCCATCTAAAATTGCAAACATTTATTTTTGATAAACTTTCAAATTTCTGTCATCAAATGGAGCCTCAAAATTTCAGGCAGGGCTCAAAAGTCATGGCATGAGCGAATGGCAGTGAATTCTTCCTATTTCTGCGCAGCGAGCACAAACTCCTCTGAGGGGCGGGACCAAGCCCTTGCATGTATGCAAAGTGTGGCTTGCAAAGGTGAGGTCACCTGCAGCACTATGTGGAGCCCTAATGCCTGTCTCTTCAGAAGGGGACCAAGACAGGCTTGTAGGACAGAGCGAATGGCTCTTCTCCCGTTCACGCTAATGAATTATGTCCGCCCCAGGAAACACCCTCCCCCCCCAGGAAGGGAGCCACCTGCCGGTGCCCTCCCTGTAGCAGCTCATTCCAGCATCTTTCTCTGCTCCCCGGCAGCAGGCTAGTGGGTGATGACAACCAGAAAGAAATTTGGGGGGAGGGGAGATAAAGGAAGCTAGTTACGTGCTATTAGGCAATTCAGTTATAGCTGAAGATCTTATCCTTGGCTTGGCATCATGAAGCATTTTTGAATGCTGGCCAGTGTGAAAAACAGAGTGTTTCCTCCCCAAATCCTCCTCTCATGGATAAGAAGCTCCCAAAGCGACTTCAAGACTCCTACTCTATTTTGCAAACTAAAATGTGAGTAACACACGCTCTATCTCCTTAAGGAATTCCAGTGCTTTCCCAGGCTGTCATACTGTCTACTGTTGGGAAATAGACTAAGAGATGTGAGAAGTTTCAGGAGTGAAGCAGGAATAGCCTTGAGGTCTACGATAGCTCCAGCTGCACGTTATCTGCTGGGCAGGCATTCTAATCAGCTTCTCCGCCAAGGGCCAAACCAAGCTTCTGCTTTGCAAAAAAGCTCAAGGCGATGGATGACCTGCAGCAAGAAAAGAAACGCTGCTTTGCAAACGTCCTCTGACAATGCCCCCTTGTTGGAAGCAGCTTCTATTTTGTGAACCAATGTCCACAGATTCCTTCAAGGCAAAGACCTGCAAACCCCCTGAAACTTCTCACATCTCTTAGTCTATTTCCCAACAGTCTACACTTTCTTTACTGTAGAAGGGAGACTGTGAAATTTGAAGAAAATAGACATCGCAGCCCCATCACGAAGGCCCTGCAAAGCTACTTGTCTCCTCCTCCTTGTAAACTTGACCTGCAAACCCACCAGACACATCAGGTTTCACCTCAACGTAGTGCTGAAAATAATCCCCTCCACGGGCCTGGGCCGTGCCCTGCAGTGGATGGTTTCCAGAGGGGTGTGGCCCGAGGCCCCAGAAAAGTGGCCGCCTCTTGTCCATTTCCCTCCCGCTTCTCTTCCACTGACAGCTTTAGGGAAGAAGACGAGCCGTGGCCGCACAGCGCTGCCGAGGGATGTGGAGGCACACGCGCGTGGAAAGGATGCCATGCTTTGAAAACAGTCAGGATAAAGCGTCTTTAAACAAACCCTCTCGTGCTGCAGTCAAGAGACGCAGGATGCTGCTATTGCAAGGAGTAGTTATTGAAGGAAAGAAAAAAAGAATTTTTAAAAGCAGGACTATTTCCGGGTGCGGTGGCTCACGCCTGTAATCCTAGCACTCTGGGGGGCCGAGGCGGGAGGATTGCTTGAGGTCAGGAGTTCGAAACCAGCCTGAACAAGAGCGAGACCCCTGTCTCTACCAAAAATAGAAAGAAATTAATTGGCCAACTAATATATATAGAAAAAATTAGCCGGGCATGGTGGCGCATGCCTGTAGTCCCAGCTACTCGGGAGGCTAAGGCAGGAGGATCGCTTGAGCCCAGGACTTTGAGGTTGCTGTGAGCTAGGCTGGCGACACAGCACTCACTCTAGCCTGGGCAACAGAGTGAGACTCTGTCTGAAAAAAATAAATAAATTTAAAAAATAATAATAAATAAAAGCAGGACTTTTCAATGATTTGTGATCTCAAAAGATTAATTCATCTGGAAACGTACTGGGCATGCCCCCACAGTGGCAACAAATGCATTGTTCCACATGGGTTTGGAAGGACTGCCCCTCAGGTGAAGTGCTCCCATAGCAGCTGTGCGTGGTGGGGCCGGATCAGGCACCGAGACGACAGCAACGCAGCCTCCCCAGCGTCCAGAGCCTAGCGGCATCCACAGGGAGACGCACGCCTCCCACCGTGGCCATGTGCAGAGTACCTGTCCCCAGACCCTTCTGCAAGATGTTAATGAGCAGCACCTTTATTCAAGAAGTCCCACACACATTTATCTCGTGAACAAGTACAAATTCAGCAATTTTAATCAATATTCTTGCAGACAAGTGTGGATATGTATATGCATATATACATATATATATCAAAATTGAGAATTTACAAATAAGATTTGATACATTTAGTCTAGCAGTGGGTAGGTCCATAGAGTAAATCTCAAGTAGGATATATTTTCTTTGGCGATGTTCTTCGTAATTCAGTTCTACTGCATACAAAGAGACTTGAAGCTTAAATTCACCTAGTTTTGGAGGAGTCCAAAATGAGAAAAAGAGAGAGCGTGTAGCATTCCATAAAGCAAGCACAGTGTGCTTATGCTGTTCCTGGGAATACGAAAGTGCCTGATTGTTGTGCCTAAACAGCTTGGAAATCACACTGAATCAGCTGCTGGTTTCGGATGTCTCTGGGACGTGTTGCCATAAACAAAAAACGTGGAGAAGCGAAGTTAACAGCAAAACTGAATCCTGTTCGCAGTCTAGGCTGAGAAATGGGACCGAGGTCCAGACTGAAGATGACCAGAATGTCCAGTGTCCACCCTGTGGCCTTCCTGACAGCCGGGCAGCCACGGCAGGGCTGGGGACGCCGTCCATCTTCTGCTCACAGCCCCTGTGCAAGTGAGCCCACCGGGCTGGGCGGGGCTGGGCGGGGCCGGCTTGCGGAGCGACAGTCGCGTGGTTACCACTTTCCTGGGATGGAGACCCCACACTCGTACCAGCCCACGTAGTAGTAGGGGGTTCCAAAGCCAATCTGGCCGAAGCTGACGGGCTCCTGGCGATATTGGCGGTAGTAACCTGGACGGGCCACGGGAAAGGGAGGAGGAGAAAAGGCATCAGAGGAACCTGAGCCAACGGGGAAACTCTCATCCTTGCAAGCACTTTGCAGACAGGAGACCCCTCCTGGGCTGCTCTCATGGCAAAGTGTGACTTCCAAACAAACCGAGGAGTTTTTATGTGGGGTCATCAGGCCCGTGAGGTTTATCCCAAGATCTGTGGGATGATCCAGTCCCCACTCGTGTGTAACATGGGCAGGAAAGAGTGATCATCAGCGCCCTGTCTCCTTCTCTCTCTCCACGAAAGAAGACGATTTTAGCCAGTCGCTCGTGAGCACTGGCGTGGAAGGCGGGCCCTGGGTTGGGCAACAATGTTGAACGAGATCCCACCTGGCTCTCACAGAGCCTCGGGCCTCAATCCTCCCACCTGCCCGCACCTCAATCCTCCATCCTTAATCCCTGGAATCTGTGGTGGACTTTTAGCTCTTTCTAGGCACTATCTCAAAGGAAAGAATCCTGTAATATTTCTGACCATTTCTCCCTTTATGTGGAAGGGCTGCTCCAACCTCCTCAAAGTGTTTCTGGAAACCCAACCACTGCTCTCACCCCCTGGCTCTGTTTGCTCCAAATAAATGGCTGCCTGCCACCCTACAGCCAGTGTACCGGACACCCCACACCTCTGTGCAGAGCCAGCGCTGTGACCGCAGTCACGGAAACACAGGGGGACACGGATAATTGCAGGAAACTGCA